>LPNX010201998.1:0-79452 GCA_001517045.1 Pseudotsuga menziesii
ATAACATACTTGACCATGGCGATCATGGTTAGAGTCCAGAATATGAGGCTAAGACATCCCAGGATATCTTTCTCCTGTGGATTTTCAAGACCAATAGAAGAGAAACAGACCAATAGAAGAGAAGACATACACGGGATAAGTTCCTAGATCTCCGTACACTATTCCAAGTGTCTGATAAGCTAGCAACATTGTTTCTCGCCTTCCAAAACTCTGTACAATATACATTCCCATTAATCATTTCATATAACAAAAAAACGCTTAACAAGCTAGAATGGGCACATGTGATGATGACAATATCAATAAGTACCCAGCATCAGTATAGCAATTAATGTTTTATATGCTGCCATATATACCATTGTATTTGACAAAAATTTTAAAATAATGCAACCAGAGCAATTAATGCTGTATATGTATATGCTGGGATACATATTGTTGGATACGAAGTTACTGGATTATGAAGTAATCATGACTCGCCAAGTGACCTCAGCTCCAACTTGAATGAACCTAATACTTGAAAACATTTCCTCTTAAAAAAATTATAGGTTCAAATCTAGAAAGAATAGAACACCTTTGTATACCTTTTAGCCAGTTAAATTATTGCCTCTTAAAAAATTATAGGTTCAAATCTAGAAAAAATAGAACACCTTTGTATACCTTTTAGCCAGTTAAATTATTGTTATTAGATGGCATCAATCATCTATCAAAAAGTGATGATATATTGTTTACAGTGCTGCTCCTTAGAAAAAGAAGTGAAATACTGTGGCTCCTTTGAGAAAGAAGTGAAATACTGTTTTCCGCTTGAAAGGACATTATTTTTTTATTTTTTTTAAAGTAAACCTAATTTTTTAAGGAATTAAACCTTGATGGGTATAACTGCACCCTACTTTCATCAATCCCAATAACCTCCTGTGACATAAGGTTATGATATAAGCACAAAACAACAACGCATGCTTACCTTTGGCGTAGGAAGGGGCATTTTATAAGACTGCGGGATTGTACTGGAAATATCTGGGTTCCCTTTATCCATCATACCCTCTTCCCCATTTTGAATTGCTATCACTTCCAGTGCACCTTGATAATTGGCCTCTGAATCTGCAACAGCATGTTCAGACTCTCCACTGATTTCCATCTTTATGATGACGCAGACTATCCCAAGTATCTATGATACTGATCAAAAAAATAATATTCAATAAGGCATGCCCTTCTGATTCATTGACTCTGCTAAGTGTCAGACCTGACCTGCAAAATTTGCCAAAAATCAATTTCAGCAAAAGGATGTTTGGTCTGGGATAATGAGGATTTCGATTTGCCAGCTTGTTTTTTATTTGAAAATTTCCATCTCTATCATCTGTTTGATTATTATTTGTACTTCCACTGTTAAAAAAATGAGGGTTGAACAATTTTATCAAATGCTATAAACATTTACATTCATTTTATAATAGTTACCTATATTTGGACAGATTGCCCATCACTGATTGAGCAATTTAAATGCTCAGACATATGACCTGCCAACTTGTTATCTAAATGTTAAAAAACCTTCAACTTTAACCTAGATCCAATAAAACACTATAAAGGGTATTAGTCCATGCATTATGCCGACAACCATTAAACGACGTGCTTGAATTGGGTTTTCGACAGCTCCACATAGTTTAAAGCCATACCCAGGTTTTCTGCCGGGCTTAATAGTAACGATATGCAATACGAGAGGGAGAGGGAGAGGCATGGATCATTTCTGTCATCGGAGCAGAAAACATTGTACCAACAAATTTCCGATTGTGGTAGTTTCAGCCGATGAAGTTTGATTGATTATAAATTTAGGTTTGCCAAATTGGGTAAATTCTACAGTTACGGAGATTCTCATGTCAGATCATGACGTAGGGAGCATTCTGCGCTTTTATCACTGCTGTTTGTTTTTGCTGATCAAATGACGTTGATGAGATCTGAATCACTGCATTTCTTATCTAATCTTAGTAATGGGCATTCACAGCCCTCGTGATAATTCACTGATATAAGGTTATTGTCGATGGAATTGTATAGTTACATGATTTCATCTACTCACTCATTCGCCATTGCCAATTGTGAGATGATACTGGTTCCTGCAAATACTGAAAATAGTGTTAGAGGCTTTTAGGGTTATATATCTATCTAATATATATATGCTTAGGGTTTTGCGAGATTTATTTGGAGAATTTTCCATCTGATTTTGGTGAATCGACATTCATTCAAAATTCAATTGAACGAGGAGGATGAGGAGTCGTTCCAAGCAAAGGGCAGTTGGGAGCAAAGTAGGGGCAGATCGGCTTATAAAAGAAGAACCCCATCTATCTGGTGCATATATTCATAGCCTGGTGAAGCAGCTCACCTTTACTAGAAACCATGCATCTGCCAAAAGGACTGATCTGCAAACCATTCTTGATCAGGAGATGAATGGTGAAAACCCTAATTCTGTTTTACACCTTGAGAAGGGAATGCCTCATGAGTCCTTACCTGAGGAGAACCCAAATGGGCCATTTCAGTTAGATTCAGATAGTCAGATTGGCTTGAGAGCATCCAATAGAAATGATGGGCAAGAAACTGCTATAAACGAAGGAAAGAAAGCTTGCAGGAATGGTGGAATTGGTAATGACAAAGAGCAGCAGCCACGAACTAAGAAGCAGGTAAGGAGGAGGCTTCACACTAGCAGACCTTACCAGGAACGTCTGCTAGACATGGCAGAAGCAAGGAGAGAAATAGTTATGGCCCTCAAATTTCACAGAGCTTCCATGGGATCAAATCCAACTACAAAGCCCAACGCAGCTAGCAGCTGCCCCTCTAAAGAAGCTGAAAAAATGAAGCCCAGAAGGAATAATGTTAAATTCTTCCAAGCAAACAATAGATGCCATGCCTGCATCATCAAGCCAGGAGTTAGTAGAGCAAAGAGGCCAAAACTATCACTGCTTATAGTCATCTTCTGTGCTGGGTATGCCTAGAGGAATGGCTAAACTTCACTTACCCTACAAATGATTGTCCCGTTTGCTCTAGACCCCTCAGAAGCAACGATGTCACTCCACTCAGCTCCACCCATAAATTTGAACAAGGAAACAGTAGGGAGATACAGCAGCCTAGTAGTTTGGAAAGCCATATTCAAGCATCCCTTCCACAGGCCGGAAACTCCTTTTTTCTGAAATACAACAAGATCAAAGGTCTATCAGCTTCGGATTATCCATGCAGCAAGAACAAGTGTACCCTGACACTAAAATTTTGCTCTCCAGTCCAGCTTCATGGTCTAATAGTTGCCTTCTTTCTTTGCCACCGATGGATTTTTCACCAAGTTCATCCCAATTCTCCCCTCAGCCATCGGCTGAATCCTATTCGGATCATGATCTTTTTATGGCCGAATCAACCAGGTCTTCATCCTCATCGCAAATTACAACAGGTTCATCAAACTCCTGCTCACCACCCCTCCAAACTATCATCGATTTATCAACAGATCACGAGTATAAATCTTGGCATGTAGCCATGGACGATGAAGAGTTGGCTATTGGAGATCAATATGAAATGGAGTGGAATGATACCATCAATCTCGTCAACTCGGCTTGGTGGTTTGAATTTCTCTCCACCAAAGAGTTTCTAGATTCTCAAGCTAAAACCTGTGAAGGATTTGAATACAATGGTTTTGATTATATGCTGCGTGCACTGCCCTCAGATAGCCTCTGGCCTGACGAACTTCTCGATTCGCATGAATGGGACTCGATTCGCATGAATGGGACTGCTTTGAATTTGGAGACAACATGTCATATATCTCCGAACCATCCATCAATTCAGAGCCTGACTGAGTTAATGCTGCTGACGTTAGCCCGCCGCCGGGTCTTGGGGCACAAAGTCCCACGCCTAAGTCACCTATATCAACCAATAAAAAGCAAGATAAATCAATATTCAAATAATTCCCCAAAAAAAATTAATACAAACTATAGCAAAAATTATATAATTTTGTTAAAGTTGCAACAAATTACTTCAACTAATCACCTTGACCGATTCATATATATCCCCTCGAGCGGGGACATAATAAACCATAAGTGTTCCCTTATTAATATATGAAGAAAAAAATCAAAGTTTAGCTATGAAATTATACGGGTGTAAAGAATAATGCATATCTAAGCATGAAGGTGAATAGTGAAGCGTGAAGGAATTATGAAGAGTGTAGGGTAAGTCCTAGAGATCGCATGCATTGTTTTTTTTAATTCTTCTTGGTATTTAGGTGCAGAAATCGCAGGGTATTTTGAATTCGCAGTTACATACTCCTTGCATGCATTTGAGGTCCGTGATCACAGGTATGCATTCATCTTAGGACATTCTGAATCACATGTATGATGAGTATTAAGGGAATTTGAAATGTGAAGGATGAAATGAAGCGATAAAAGAATGGAAAAGATGCTCTAAATCCATAGAGTAAAATCTACAAGAACAACAAAGAAGTCGTTAAACGATAGAGTAAGCTATATGAATGACTGTGTGCAGAAGAGGTTGGTACTAAGATGATTGTTTGATAAATATGAAACATAAATAGAGGACGACATAGATATGGCTTGTTGATTACATTTGATAGACACGAGATGATGACTTACTGTTTTAAGTATTTGAAGAGTTAACTAACTATGTGAAAAATATGTATAAGAGGTAGCTACAAAAATATCTCGTGCCCTAGAGGAAAGTCATTTATTTAATAACCTATATGGCACTTAAAATAGATTACATAATCGAGACTAAGACGTTACAATTGCAGAGAATTTATTGGTTGGTATCATACATAATTGAGACTAAGAAGTTACAATTGCAGAGAAGTTATTGGATGATATCATAGAATTAGTAGTGGGAAACCATTGCTAGTGGGAAGAGAATTATTAGAGGGAAATCATGGCTCATGGGAAGAGAATTAGTAGTGAGAAACCATTAATTATGAGTAGAGAATTAGCTCGGGAAACAATTGTTTGTGGAAACCATTGTTCATGGGTAGAAAAATACCACTGGGAAACTATTGTTCATGGGAAGAAAAATAACAATGGGTAACCACTGTTTGAGGGCAGAAGATAATCAATGTTTATCACTAATAGAAGGTAGAATATAACCAAGTGGGTTACCACTGACAGAGATCAACAAGAAGACAAAGAATGACCACCAATTGGATGTAATCTACTCTAATGAATTTACTGATATACATTACTAAATTTTTGTATACATCTTGTGTAATATTTGTGTACTTGTTGATGAGTTCTTATTAATGCTGATCTAAATATAGTTAATGATGAATATCTATTAAGGTACGAATGTGTTTGAAGAAGCGTTGATCAATTGAAAAAGTAGGCAAAGAATAGGACATGATTAGCTCCCCCCTCTCAGTGTCCCTAGTGTGTTCAACATGCATATATCCAAAAAATGTATCAAAAAATAAAATTATATATATATCTACATAAATTTTCTCTTGGGAAAATTTGAAATAATATCAACATAACCATATGCAATTCCCTAGTTTGAAACATCGAATAAAATGAAATAATGTTAGTTCAACAAGAACACATTTCACTTACAAGGGCATTGCTCTTAGTGGACACAAGTTCTCTCTCTCTCTCTCTCTCTCTCTCTCTCTCTCTCTCTCTTTGCGCAGAAAAGAAAAGCATACAGATTGTTTTAAGAAAAATAGAGATTACAGGCCACATCATTCACACATCTTACACAAATATTTACCCTGGAAACCCTTAACTGAGAAAACTAGTAAAACTTAGAGCCATGCCTCTCACTTTATCATTATGGTTATAAACCACTCAAAATACAATACGTAGGTATTTCGCAACATCCAAAACCCTAATGCGTTAAATTAGATTATAAAGAGAGACCCCAATCCCTTAATCATGATTAAATTACATACTTTTAGAAAAAAACAAAAAATATCCCAAATATCAGACACGAACACACAGACGACAAACCCCACACGCTCATGCAAAGAATATAACACATTCCCAACATTTTCCCAGTTGTTGTTTTCTTTGCATAACAATGGTCCAAGTACTGATGCAATCACATGTTTAGGGAATTAGTGCCCGTATATTCTCTACACCAAGAGAAATTCTCAGTACTGATGGACTTCATCAACATGTCTGCAACATTCTTCAAGGTGTCAACCTTTTCTAGCAACACCTTCTTGTCTTCAACTATATTTCTCACAAACTGATATTGCACGTCATTATGCTTTGTATTAACATGATAAGCAGGGTTCTTTTCCAGAAATATTGATTTGGTTATCACAATCTAACCTTATATATTTATGTATAAACTCAATATCTAAACATAATCTCTATAACCATACGACTTCTTGACTTGCACGGGTGGTTTCCAAGTATTCAACTTCTGTAGTTGAGAGTGTGATCATCCAACTAATAGCTCCTCCAAATATATTAAACACATACCCACTTGTAGATCTTTTGTGATTAATATCTCCAACCCAGACTGCGTCAAAAAATCCCTATGCGTCTATGAATCTATCTAGTATAGGTATTCCTTGGTAGAAAAGTGCATAATCTTTGGTACCACACAAATATTTGTAGACCCTCTTTCCATATGTCCAATTCTCCTTCCCTAGTTTTGAGGAATTTGCTCAAAACTCCCACTACATGAGCAATGTCTAGTCTAGTACAGACCATTGCATACATCAAACTACCAACAACACTAGCAAATGGAACTCATGACATATCTTCTTCCTCTTCATGTTTATTAGGATGTTGATCTACATATAAATTTACACCTAAAATAATATGGGATTAGCTTACTTTCCTGCATGCTAAATATTTGTAGTAATGTATCAACATATTTTTTCTAATTCAACCAGATTTTCCTATTTGCACGATATCTTTTAATATCCATTCATGGTATGAAGTTTGCAACACCAAGATCCTTCATGTCAAATTTGGAGGATAGATGTGACTTCACCTCCTTTATAATGACATCTTTGTTGTTTCAAATTAGAAACATGTCATCAACATATAGTACAATACTTATGAAGTGATCACCAACATGTTTGGAGTATACACAGTGATCAACCTTGCTTCTCACAAACACCAATACAAGGATATGTGTCAAAGTTTTGGTACTACATATTTGGAGACTTGATTTAGAACATAAAGGGACTTATTTAGCTTATAGAATAGCTCTTTCCTTCCCTTTACTGTAAACCATTCTGGTTGTTTCATGTAGATTTCTTCTCCAAGATCCCCATGTAATAATGTTGTCTTCACATCCATCTGCTCTACTTCAATATAAAAAGCAGAAACAGTAGCAAGAATATTTATAATAGAAGTTAATTTAGCAACTTTAGAAAATATTTCACCGAAATCAATTCCCTCTACATAGGAATATCCATTTGCTACCAAGCAAGATTTGTACTTCTCCACTTCACCTTCTGCATTCAACTACTTCTTAAACAACCATTTGCTACCAACGAATTTTCTTCCAACTAGTAACTCAACTAGATACCAAGCTTCATTTTTTTCCAAGGCATCCATTTCTTCAACCATGGCCTTCTTTTAGAGATTTCTATCCTATGAATCAAAAACTTCATTCACATTTCTAGGATTATCATTAGTAATAGATAAAGCAAAACCAGACCAAAAATCAGGAGGGGAATACTTTTTTGGTTTCCTTTTTTCTCGATATGATCTCCACAAAATTGGGGCATGGTGTTCTTCTTCTAATTCAACTTTTTCCGTTGATTCAAATTCTTCATCTTCTAACTCAAACTCTATTGTCTTTAGTTCATTTTCCATTGGAGTCACTTGTTGTCTAGGAATATATTTGACCTCTCTAAAAGAAACATCTCAACTATAAACACTATTCTTAGTTACAAGATTCCAAAGCTTAAAACCTTTCACACCATATTTATAACAGATAAAGATACATTTTTCATCTTAATTATCCAACTTACTACTTTTCTCCTTTGGAACATGTACATAAGGATGACAATCAAAAAATTTCAGATGTTTAATAGAGGGATTCTTACTAGTCCATACCTTATGTAGAGTTTTTCCAACCAATGCTGATGTGGGTGATCAATTTACCAAGTAACATGTAGTATCCACTGCCTCTACTTAGAATATTTGTCTTATATCAACATTGTTGAGCATGTTCCTTACCTTTTCCATTACCAACCTAGTCATCCTTTCTGCAACTCCATTATATTGATGTGTGTATGGAGGAGTCTTATGTCTTGCTATACCACAGTTATTTTAGAATTTATCAAATGCATTCATACATAACTCCCCACCATTTTTTGTCTTCAACACCTTCATTTTATTTTCTTGTATGATTCTCTACAAGAGCTTTAAATTCTTTAAATTTAGATAATACTTCAGATTTATTATGAAAGAAATAAATCCATGTGTTCCTTGAGAAATCATCTATAGATGAAACATTATACACGTATCTACTTAATGATGGAATTAGCACAAGTCCAAACACATCGCCATGTTTCAACTCTAAAATTTCCTTTGCTCTTGTAGCACTAGATGCAAATATTACTCAATTATGTTTTCCATATATGCAATGTTCAAATAAATCAAAATCTAGTGTCAAATAAAACATACCTTCAACCATACCTTTACCTTATAATGATTGACAGTCCTTTTCTTTGATATGCCCCAAATATTTGATGCCATAGAATTGTCTTTCCTCCGGATGCAGTCGGGGTTCTGTCTTCTTTATCTCCTCCCTCAAGAAAAACATAACTATTACATTCATCTATGATGGTGTTTCCCAATACTTTGTATAGAATTCTATTTTTAACTCCCCTCATCAATAACATTGATTCTCCAACCATTTTGCATGTGCTTTTTTCCAAACATAGTATGTATGCCAACATCATATCTTGCCAAAAGATATCAAGTTTCTCTCTAGATTTGGAATGTGTAGTACTCCAAGGAGAGTTCTAATCCTTCCATCCTTGAGCTACAACTTAAATATTCCATGTCCAATGATATTGGTCGTCAAATCATATTGTAAGAGCACATCTCCTCCATTTTACTTTGTGTATTCATAAAACCACTCCCTATGAGGGTTCATATGGAATGACACACCTAGGTCAATTATCCATACATCACGAGCTGAACGAGTCCTTGTGTAAGCTAGGTACACATCCCCTCCTTCTTCTGAGGAGGTATTCACCTCTATGGAAGGGGTATCATCAAATCCCTTCTCTTTCCCAACATTTTTATATCTACAATCCTTTTTATAGTGCCTAACTTTACCACATTTGCAACACTTCCTCAAATATTTTCTTGGGGATTTACATCTACCCTTAGATTTAGATCGCCCTCTAGATCCCTTTTTTTATTTTCTCTCCTGGGGATGACCTCTCATAGAAAAGGAATCCTTGGTATGACTGTCCATGGATTTTTGGCTCATCTCTTTTGATAGCAGGGATGTAACTATTTCATCAAATTTTACAGTCACTTTACTAGCACTACCTATTGTTACAATCAAGTTATCCTAGGAATCTGGAAAATAACACAAAAAAACGTAATACATTTATCTTCTTCAACCATTGTAATACCAATGGAGGCTATTTGAATTACAAGAGTATTGTACACATTCATATGCTCTGTCACTATGTAGTTATCATTCATTTTAAGATGGTAGAACTTATTTTGCATAAAAAACCTATTTACTACATATTTTGATTGATACAACTCCCTAGATTATTCCAAATCTTGAATGCACTATCTTATCTAGACACGTTCAACAACACAGAGTCTGGTAAGCACCTTCTGATTGTACTCCTTTCCCTTCTTTCTATTTTATCATAATATTCTATCATCAATCCAATGGGTTGTATACAAAAATCCACAACAATCTACTATTCCCAATCTACAAGAAGATCATACATTTCAAGCTTCCATAGCTCATTGTTCTAGTCGTTAAAATTCTCGATCTCAATTATTGAACTATTCACCATTTTATTTCAATGTACAAATCACCATTGTGAACACATTGTGAATCTCCCACTAAACCTAGGCTTATCATAGACCCAAGATATCTATCAACTACGTCGAACCTTCAACAACAAAGGTGTCCCCTTGAAGCCAATAATTGAGCTTTGATACCACATGTAATTTTTAAAATTGTGTAGACTTTGCAGTGCTGGGACCGAAAGAACTTACAGCGCGTTCTGAAGATAGCGATCTGAGCGCCGTCTACCCTAGCACCAAGGGTTTCCACCGCTGGCCGGTGGCCCTACCAATGGATCCTCCTGACCCCGAGTCTGTTGAGGATCGGTTTCAACATATTGTGGCCTCCCTGCCCCCTGTTCAGGCAGTCGCGGCTCCTTCCTCTCGGTTTGTCAAACGAGCAGATGTTCCGGAAGTAAAGCTCAGCTCCACCGCTTCAAAGAGGAAAGCAGTTGTCCTATCAGAGAAAGGGCTTATTGGATTGTTCACTGGCCTTTGGCCATCCCCGCGCTCAGTGGAGGTATGGCTGAACAAAAATTGGAGAACCCTAATTCAAGGGGAAGTCCAACAAATATTCTGTGGAAAAGGATATTTTTCCTTCATTTTCGAAAAAAAGGAGGACCGTGATTTGATCTTCAAGAACGGGCCTTACTTCATGGGTCCAAGAGGTATGTATTTGAACAAATGGGATCTTTCATTTAACCCAGAAAAAGATATCCCAAAAGCAGTTCCTGTCTGGGTCAAGCTCCCTCACCTCCCTCTTCACTGCTGGAATGACGAGGACTTCCGAGCAATAGGGAATACCCTAGGAAATTATGTAGACAAATCTGAGCCAAAATCCCCAATGTTCTCTTGCACCCGTATCTGTGTTGAAGTTGACCTAGAGAAAGGCCTACCGGAGTCCATTAATCTCTCCATTGACGGTTGGAACCACCTGCAGACAGTAGATTATGAGAAAATCTCCTTTAAATGCAAATATTGCCATGAATACGGCCATTTTTCCAAATCTTGCCCGAAAAAACCTGAGAAACCCACCTTGGACAATCCTGCCAGCGAGGGTTGGAACATTGCAAGTGGAAAAAAGACCGTCAAGCCTCTAAAGCAGCAGAACAATGTGGCAAAGAGCACCTCCGGAAATATATTCGAGGCCTTGGAGGAGGAAACACCAGAAGAGGAAAACAGCGAAGCCATCCCTAAAATGGCTCAGTAGAAGGACAAAGAACCCCAGGTTACAGGAAAAATAAGTTCAGGAAGAGGGTGCAGAGTGCCCTGGGGAGAGGAAAGATCCTGTTCAAATCTCTGAAGGATCAGTCACAAGATCAAGGGCAAAAGTAAGTTCGGAAGAAATAACAGACACCTCGATAGAAGAACAGGAACCGCTATCTAGAAAAGGGAGGAAATCCAACAAAGTCATTGGAGAACATGAGGCAGCAAGGGAAAAGGCAGCAGGAAAACAGTCCAACCTAGACTTCTTAGTCAAAACTTTGCAAGCAAGCAAATACCTTCTAAGTGCCGAAGAGGAAAAAAAGGAGAAAGACAAGGCCCTTAAACAACTCAGGAAATAATGAAAGTAGTCTCCTAGAATTGCAGAGGCTTGGGAGGCACTCAAAAGATAGAAATTCTCAAGAGATTTAAAACAATGGAATCAGCCTCCATTCTTCTCATCTAGGAGACAAAAAAATCAGCTAAAGACAGCATTGAAACAGTCAAAATCATTTGGCCAAAAGGATCAGGCATCGCCACCAATGCAAACAGAGCCTCGGGAGGGCTTCTATGCTGGTGAAACAATGATCAGTATGACATGATCACAACCATAGAAAATAGAAATTGGCTACTCATAAAGCTCAAGAGCACAGAAAGCCAAAAAAAAATTTGGATCGGGAATGTGTACGGCCCAACCCTGAATGCGCAGAAGGATAGGTTTTGGGACTCTCTTGAGGAGCAATGTGAAGACAAAAAGCTTCTTCCCTTTTTTATTGCAGGGGACTTCAATGTAACTATATCTCCAGATGAGAGCAGAGGAGGAACAAAGGTAAGAGACCCATATGGGGAAAGGTTGGAAGACCTCATGTCACAGTGGAGACTCACAGACATCAAACCAAAAAATGGTATCTTCACTTGGAGTAATAAACGAATAGGACCAGGCCATATTGCAGCCAAATTGGATCGATTCCTGGTAAGTACACATCTCATCACTTCTTACCCGGAAACGAAAATCTTGTGCACTGTTGTCTCTGATCACAAGCCTATAAGTCTCTTTTTTCCTCCGGAGGAAAACATGGGGCCACTTCCTTTCAAATACAATCGGATTTGGCTAGAGTCTGAAGGAGTCAAAGATATTATTAATTATGCCTGGCGGTGCTTCATACCAGGATCCCCAGCGTTCTCATGGGAACAAAAGCTGAAAAGAGTCAAGGATGCCCTCAAAGAGTGGGCCAAGAATCAATTTCAAGAACCAGCACAACAAAAGGAAAAAATCACGAAGGATATGGAAACCCTTCGAGCAGAAATGGAAACAAGTCCAATCACCAAGGAACACCTCATTAAGGAGATCGAGCTGGAAACAAATCTGCAGAAAATATTAAGGCAAGAATAGGAAGGATGGAGGCTCCGCTCACGCATCCTATGGCTCAAAGGGGGAGATCAGAACACTAAGTATTTTCAAAATCAATGCAGAGACAGGCAATGATGGAACATAATGAGAGAGCTCAAAGCAGAGGACGACACTCTCATTCAAGGGCAAGCGGCCATCAGCGCTGAGGTAATAAATTTTTTTGAACATTTGTACAATGATGAGGAGCATGTCTCTCAACGCATCATGGAGGAAATGGTCTCTGATATCCCCCTCCTCATCAGTCCTGAGGAAAGCCTTAGGCTTGAATCGCCCATTTCGGAAGATGAAGTCAAGAAAGCCATCTGGAGCCTCCACCCGGACAAGGCGCCAGGTCCGGATGGCTTCCCTATTTGTTTTTATAGAACCTTTTGGTCCCTTATCAAGAAATACCTGATGCGCCTCATCTCTTGGATGGAAAAAGGTAACATGGGAGGAGCTACCAATTCCACCTTTCTGGCCCTGATCCCAAAAGAGCATAACGCCACTGCTATCAAAAAATTCCGTCCCATTTCCCTGTGCAATGCATCGTATAAAATATTCTCCAAAGTGTTGTCCCTCAGACTCAAGCAAATTATCCCCTATATTATCTCTCCTCATCAGGGTGGTTTCATTTCGGGCAGGCATATAAGTGATAACATCCTCTTGGTTCAGGAGGCAATTCACTCTAGTAACAAAAGGGGTGAACCCAGAATGGCCATTAAGTTAGATTTGGCCAATGTGTTTGATAGGATGAGACACGCCTTTATCATCCTATTTCTCCAAAAGTTTGGGTTTCCAAATGTTTTCATCAAACAAGTGCAAGCCTACATCACCTCTCCCTGGATTGCCCCTCTCATAAATGGAAGACCTTCAGAGTTTTTTAAAGCCACTCGAGGAGTAAGGCAAGGATGCCCATTATCTCCTTTCCTTTACATCTTGGTGGCTGATTCCCTTAGCAGAAAAATGATCAGACTCCAATCTGAAGGAGCTCTTCCAGGCCTCTCCTTCAGAAGTGGAGTTTCACCTATCAACCACGCATTATTTGTTGATGACACTATCCTGCTTGGAATAGCATCCACCCAAATTGCCAGGAACCTTCTCAGTCCTCTTGAACTCTTTCTCCAATCCTCAAGAAGCTCAGTAAATTTGAATAAATGCCAAATATACGGGTGGAATTTCCCAACAGCTACTCTCTGTCGCATATCTCAAATTCTGCAAATCAAATCCAATCCTTCTTGGACCCATTTCACTTATTTAGGTATCCCCATTGTCAAAAAGCTATCGGTCTCTTCAATGTGGACCCCGGTCATTCAAAAAATCAAAGCCAAAACTCAGTCCATGGGATCGAAATTGCTAAATCTAGCAGGAAAGATGGTCCTAATCCGATCCATCCTCTCCTCTTACCCCATTTACTCTAGCTCTATGGTCCTTGCTCCCAAAAATGTCATGAACAGCATATGCAAAGAAATCAGAAAATTCTTGTGGCGGGGAGGAAAGGTCCAAACAAAAAAAATCCATCTAGTAAAATGGGACAAGGTCAAAAAAGCTAAAAGACATGGTGGTATAGGCATCAGAGATCCCGAACAGATGAACAGATCCATGGGAGCTAAAATGGTATGGAGACTAGTCACAGGAAGAAAGGAATCGTGGAAGGAAGTCATCAGGAAAAAATACATAAGGAGGCCCAGATCAAAAATGTTGGAAAGTGCTTGGGTAGGCAAAGGTACTACCCTTTGGAAATTATGCAAAGCCTCGCTTAACACAATTAAGGAAGACTACTATTAGATTCCCGGAAATGGGAAAAGGATCAACATATGGAAGAGTAATATTCTGGGACATCCATCTTGATCCTCGCTGCCAGGTCAGGCTCCTCTAGCTGATTGGGCGAGTGAGCATGGGATCACCACCCTCTACGACCTCTCTCAATGGAACACGAAAGGGCACTGGTCAGGATGGAAGGAGCTCTCTCCACCATCCCACTTGGCTATCGCAGTAGACACTCTCTTCTCCTCCCTTCATGGTCTGTCCCCAACGCGTGTCTTAGAGAAGGACCGTATCGGCTGGGGAAAAGCGGGGAAGTATAATGTTAAAGAAGGATACAAGAAAATATCCATGGAACCGATTGAAGCAAATAAGATATGGAAGAAGGTTTGGCACACTGATAGTATTCCTAAAGTAAATAGTTTCATTTGGATTCTTTTGCACAATAAGCTTCTCACAGCGAATAATTTAAGGAAAAGAGGCATAAACGGACCCTCCCGGTGTCCCTTGTGTAATTCAGAAGAAGAGACCACCAGCCATATCTTCCTTCAATGCAAAACCTCTCTGCTAGCTTGGAGATCTATTCTCCCATCAGGTCTGGACATAAACCTTCCTGGCTTGGCAATCCAACTCTTCAAAGACTGGAATACTCTCTATCCTGGCTCCTTAAGTAAGAAACCAATCTTAAGCCATCTCTGGGCCTCTGTTCCAAAGAATCTATGTTGGCAACTCCGGCTCGCTAGGAATAACGCTATTTTCAAAGATCAAAAAGTAGTTCTAGCCTGAATAGCCACTAAAACCATAGGAATGATAGCAGAAAAGTTTGCCTCGAACAACATCAGTTTCCCTGATCAAGAATCTATTCCTGAACCATACTCTTCTTGGTGCAAAAGCTTCCTAAAAGAGAGGAGCTCCCTTCAGTACAATAACAACTCTCTCAGAGCTTCCATAGCTCGTAGATCCCTCCCTTGGGAAATTCGCTTACCAAACAAAGATTTCAAAACTTGGCTCAGGGAGAAGAATTCCTATGCTTTCTTCTTTGATGGCACCTCGAAAGGCAACCCAGGGGTGGCAGGAGCGGGGGGGATCCTTCTGGATCCCGGAGGACACATAGAACTAAACTTCACTTGGGGATTAGGGAAAAGAACCAATAATGAGGCAGAATGGTTGGCACTTTTACAAGGGCTGCAACTCCTACATTCTCAGAAATACCGGAAGGTTCTAATATTCAGAGACTCAAAGCATGTTATCTCTAAACTGATCAATGGGAACCCCTTGGGAGTTGTCAATTGTCGCTGCTTGTATAACAAAGTAAAGCTCCTTATGCACAATTCCTATGAGCCTCTTCACATTCTTAGGCTCAACAACTCTGCAGCGGATATAATGGCTAATTTGGGGGCCTCTCTCCCACAAGGTCACTATAGGAAAAATGGGAATCCTCCCATTCTAAAATTTGTCTGATAATGAGGTGTTGGATCTCCCCTAATCAACACCATCTGCTCATGATAAGAAAGTACCCTTTGTATGGCCATCGTTGGAGGATCAATCTCTCGAATAATCCTTCCTTCTCCCATTTCCTCATAAGCCTCTTTTCCCCCCCTCTGCTCCATATCCTTATTTTTTTCACACCCTCCCCTCGTCTCCCTTATCCCTTTTCCCTCTCCCTATTCCTCCATCTTCTTACCCCTCCCTCCTTCCCCTTCTCCGTCACCTTGCATCACATGGCAGCTGGCGTCCATTTCGATTTTCCATCCCCCGACTCCCCTCATTTATTTGACAGTCCTTTTCCCCTTGCCGCTGGGCCTTCACACCGCTCCCTCCATCTTTCGGATGCTGCAGCATTTAAGGACTCCAGGCCTCAGGTTAATGGCATTATCCTCTCGCGCGCTCCAAGCTCCATGTCTTCTCTTGGAAGCGATATGGCTCTTCATTCCATTTCTATTCTCGGCCCTGGGTTTCATGAAGCTCTGCGAATCCTTCTGAAGGTTGTCACGGGCATTGGAGAAGGGGGGTTGCAAGGCCTCCCGTGGCAGGCTCTCCCTCTCATTTGTTCTGTAGTTAAGGAATGACTCGCACTTGTAGTCTTCTCCTCCTGTTCGTGTAGCTCTCTTACAGTGTCGCAGGATATCACTCTTGGCTCAGGTTTTCCCACAACTCCTAGTAATTGGGGACGAAGCTTGGTTTTAGGCTGTCACTGCTCGAGGTGGCAGGAAGGCACGGTAGGCACTCTAGTTTGCCGCAAGCAAGGTGAATTCTCGCTGCACCAGGAGCTTCTTGTGCTAGGCCTTTGCATTATTCATCTTCAGGCTACGAACGAAGCCTGTGACCTTGCCAGCTCTGCAATTCAAAATCATCTCACTCAAATCAGCGTCTCGACTGAGGAAAGCAGAATGGCACAGGTGGGCGAAAGCACAGGTATTATGGACATTAAAAAGAATATGAGGAGACTGTATGAAATGCTTGCAATAAGTGTCATGGACAATAAGGAAATGGCTCGAGAAGTGAAGAGTATGGGCGAAATAGTGAGTTACAATTCCCTTCAGATCAGCAATCATGATACCCGCATCGATGATAATGAAAGTAATCTCCGAGAAATCATGGGTAAAGTCGACAGGATTCAAGAGGACCTTCAGCGCTTCATGGCCATGAACCAGAATAGTAGAGTTTATGGAGATACTGCTGAAGCTGTGCATCCTATGGAGGAGGAGTCAGTAGCTCAACCAAGACATATCAGAGGCAACCCTTAATCTGGTTTTTTTAGATATGGCTGAATGTTCTTTTGTCTTTTAATATGTAATCAGTATGTTCGGGTATACACTACCCACGGTATTAGGTGTTTTGAACAGACAATATGTGAAGTTTTTTGGAAAATCTCATGGATAGGCTCACTGTGCATCATTTTTGCTATGCATAAATACACTATAATACCATTACTGTAATGAATGGCTGTGCACGGCTTGTTTTTATATAAACCTTTTATAGTTTCTGTTAAAAAAAATTGTTTTAGAATTGTGTAGAGAAGCAACACATATAGATTCTTTTGTGCAAAATAGAGATTACACCATAGCATTCTCACATAATACACAGTACGCTGGAAACCATTAATTGGCAAACCCAACAAAACTTAGAGCCACACCTCTCACTTTCTTATTATGATTATTGACTACTTGCAATACAATATGTAGGCATTCCACAACATCCAAAACCTTAATTTGTTAACCTGGATTAGAAATAGACCCCAATATCTTAACTGGGATTAAATTACGTATTTTTAGAAAAGAAATCCAAAAATAGCCCAAAAATTAGAAGCAATCATACAAATGACAAACCCCACACTTAAATGCAAAGAATATAACACATACCCAACATAATTTCCCCAAACAAGACCTAATGGGGTCCTCCTCTTCCCTCAAATATTTGGATGGAAGGTGAATCAACTACCAAACATATATTTGTGTGGAGGGGGATCCCCCTCTTCCCCCAAATATATGAATGGAAGGTGACTCAATTAACAACCGCAATAGTAGCCAATAATTTAATTGATCTCAATCCTCAATTGGAATAGGATTGGAGACCTTAGCAAAAAAAAATACCACTTGGAATTGTTCATTGGAATCAATTGAACTAATGCACTGGGCTGTGTGTGTTTGTGTATGTGTGTGTGTGTGTGCTTGTGTGTGAGAGAGAGAGAGAGAGATTTCTCAAGATCAAGTATTGGATACGATTAGTAGATAATAGCATATATGAGGGGGGATATTAGAGACATTTCAAGAAAAAACATTTTGTTTCATATAGGTGGGAACATCCTATCATTGATGAATATATACAATTCAAAAAAGATATTGTTTAACTGGTTTGCATTTCTAAGAACATAAACATAAGCATATTTCTATTAGAAATTCCATTGTGGCTTAGTACAATTCATTTGATTGGTTGCGGTGTGAATATGTTTGTTGCTCAGACTTCCCTCCTTCCCTTCTACCCTTTGAAAAAAAAAATCCCACTAGTAGTACTTTATAGTACCCCTTCCACATGCCTTCCTACAAAAGATGCCCATTACTAAGTCAAATACTCTCGAAATATTTGTGCCTTGGAATTGTTTCTATAACATAAATACCTCTCTCATTGACACACTTAACACATGAATATGGACTTTTGCTATTCCAAATCTTCTCTAAAAAATTGAGCCAATAGTAGTATATGAAACACATGATAAACACAATGCCGTGAATGACAAATTCAATAAGGTCGAAATTCCTTTGGATGCAAGCATGAATATGCAAAGTGCAAGTTGAGATTGTGAAGCAAAGTAGGCCTCTCTAGGTAGCATGATGCATATACTCAACCACATCAAAAAATGTTGTTTTAATGCTACATTCAAACATTAAATCTAAAGGGAAGGCACAATTTATCTTAACAATAGAAATAAGAGAGTTTTTTTTCCACATATTGTTAGAAGTTCAAAAACAACAAAGGAAAGTAGTATGGAATGTGCAAAAGAAACATCTCATAAACAAAACAATTTACATACGAACTTGGACCGAAATAGGTTTTTCGACTATTTGTTGCGAAAATGACATCAAGCATTAAGGAACTCTCTGCAACACAAAAAAACCTTCCACAAGAGAGAGAAGATTAGATCTATTTTTTACGTATAAATACAAGACACTACAAGGAAAATACCTTGTACGGAGGTTATAGTGGACCCCCCCATAAAACATGTCCCTTCTTCATTTACAGGGAAGGTTTCTGGCAGAGGAGGGTGGGGAGAGGTTTTAGTAGATGATTTTTATCAGTGCACCTAAACCATTATGGCGTGATGATGCATCTTTTGTTTATGCACATCGATGCTCCTCATTGGATTAGGTGCATCGGTGCTCTATGACCCATGTGCACCGATGTGATTTTATCCAAAAAAAAATATCGGTGCTCCACTTTTCTAATGGTGCACTAATGCTCCTCTTCAGATAAGGTGCACCATTGTCGGTGCTCCTCATTGGTGAAGGTGCACCGGTGTCGATGCTCCTTTTTGGTGAATTGCATCAGTGCTCTTTGTAAGGTGTGGGAACAATAGTGCTCTATGACTCATGTTCACAAATATTCTTTTGTTAAAAAAAGCATAAGCGCTCCACTTTTGAACTGACACACTGACTCTCCTCTTAGGTTAAGGTGCACCAGTGTCGGTGCTCCTATTTGGTCAAGGCGGACCAGTTTCAGTGCTCTTGTTGGTGAAAGCACATCGACACTCCCTTTACAGTATAGGCACACTACTACTCCTTTTACAGTATAGGCACACTGATGCTTCTAATAAACCAAAGCACTGAACAATAAGTCATTTTTTTAACTTATTGAAAAAATATGGAATTTTTAAATGTTTTCAATTAGAGAAATTGAGGTAAAAAATGGGTCTCAAAACAAAGAAATTGTACTATAAAAATCAACCAATCACAGTTTACATGATGACACCAACCCCCATGGTTAAGGTGGCATTGCTTGGGTTAAAATGGTTTTTGTCACATTTTCAATGGTGGATGAAAACCTATAGTTAACCATGGTAGTTCTATAAGCACTTTTGAAATCATAAATTAAAGTACTTATTTCAAACATTTTTTAATATAATAATATAATTGTCTTTTCATAATTTTTGGAAAAGAACAATATATGTACTTAGAAAAATATCCATATAACTTTGTATTACATAAATTTGAAAAAATATTTTTTAATAGTTTATACTTTCAATACATGATAAGAGTCTTATACTTTAAAAAAAAACTCACATAATTTTAAGGTATTAAAAATATAATTAAATATTTAAAAAAACATGATATAAGGAATGATCATTTAAGTTTGAGAAAAAATGAAATATTTTAGAGTCCACATATTATATAATATATTAAAATATAATATATATAATATATTTTACTTTAACATACTATATAATATATCATTTTGGTTGGTAAAATGTTAGAGGGTGTGGAAATTAAGCCCAAGCTTAGATAAATTGAACTCACAAAAATTGCTTGAAAAACAAGCATATATTCACTCAAAATGGAGACTGGATATGGTGCATAACAAAAACTTCTATTGAATAAGTTTACATCAGCCAACCTTATGAAAAAATAGGCTGTCCAAATATATAATTACATCATAGATTCGAATGCGTAAAGATGCCATTCGAATCAGCATAAAAGCAGGCTTACTAAACTAGTCAAAATCTCTCGCAGGTGCATAAAGCATTTTTATAATATGTCAAGAAGGTCACGAATATGATGAATGAGCTGTATCAACTGATAAGTGAAGGAAAGTGGACAAACTCGTGCTTTTAGAAGAGAACAAGAAGGAGGGTGAGTTGTGTAAAAAACAAGGCAGTTGCCTTAAAACTAGCTTTCACCTTTTGCCTTAAAAGCTGTTGAAAAAGCAAGAAACTCTGGATAAGGCGGGAATGCACACTTACTAAACTGAGAAATCTGATGGGTTGTCAAAATCTTGTCCAGAATCTTTCCAAAGCGGTCTTGAAGGAATTTTAGGCAAGTTTGACCACAAAAATGCAAGTGGGTTCCAACTAGCTAATGTAGGACCTATAAATTTAACCAAAATGATTAAATTTGATATCTTAAGTATGGGAATGGGTTTTGATTATTCTAACACCCCCTCTTAAGCCTAAATTATGTAAAATATCATAAATATATCAGATATATATGGCCTGACAACAAGGCTTAGTCACCCTTTACATACTGCTTGTCCATACAAAACAAGGAAAGAGACAAAACCACAAAGAGGGAAATCCTCCCTTAAACATGGACATGAACAAAATTGTATGAAATATTGGCTTCAATCAATATTCACCACATGATCAACTATCCCCAATAGTATTTTGATATTGCTAAAATTATTCTCAGGAAACACCTTGATGAATATGTCTGCAACTTGCTCAAATGATGCGCAATAATGCAGAGCAATGATCCCATCATGCACAAGCCCTCTGATGTAGTGCATATGGATCTCTATGTGTTTGGTTCACTGTATTAGTTGATATTTAAATGGTACTTTGGTTGTCACAATAGATGACTTTATAAGTCTCAGATTCAATCCCAAACTCTCCAAGTATACCCTGCAACCACAAACATTGAGTTGTTGCATTCACAACTCCTCTGTGTTTTGCCTCTGTAGATAAAAGTGCAATAGAACTTTGCTTTATAATTGACCAGTTGATTGGTACATCTGCAAGCATAAACAAATATCCAAAATTTTATTTTCTATCAGTGTTATTACCTTCACAATCAGAGTCAGTAAAACCAACTAACTCTATGTCACATTAGAGGAAATTTGGGGTCTAAAATGGGCCTTATAAGAAAACGTGCCAAAATAAGTTTTTGTGAGTTGGAATTCAAGAACCAATAGAATTTCAATAAAATAAGTCAACCATAATGGTTGAATTGGCATATTTGTCATTAAAAAAAACTACTTTTTTTGTTCGTATTTTCGACATATCTCCCTGTGTTTTTACTCAAATTTCGATCGGGAGAGCTCGTTGGATGCGGAATTTGATTCCGCATCCAACGAGTACCCACACTGCATACTTTTGACGGACCCCGCAACCCCAAAAACAAGAAATAGCTGGAAAAACGTGACGATGACATCATCATCACGTTTTTCCAGGTATTTCTTGTTTTTGGGGTAGCGGGGTCCGTCAAAAGTATGCAGTGTGGGTACTCGTTGGATGCGGAATCAAATTCTGCATCCAATGAGCTCTCCCAATCGAAATTTGAGTAAAAACACAGGGAGATATGTCGAAAATACGAACACAAAAAGTAGTTTTTTTCTTTCTTCCTCCAAAATTAATTAATATTATTTTATTATTTTAACCATTATTTTATTATTTTAACTACTATTTTATTATTTTCCTTAGGATGCCCATTTTAGACCCCAAAATTCCTCTAATGTATTTTGCAACATAGTGAATCCCATGTGTCATTGTTCCCTACAAAAAGTGTAAGATTCTTTTTGTTTTCCTCCAATGGATTTCATGAGGTTGATCCATGTTTGTGGAAGAGACACTTACTACATAATATATATCAGTTCGAGTATGAGTCAAATAAAGAAGACAACCAACCAACTTCCTATACAGTGTATTGTTTACCAATGGAGTGGACTGCACTTCTTCAAGCTTAACTCCTGAAAAGAAAGGATTATTGCTTGGATTTCAATCCTTCATGTTAAACTTGTTCAGTAGGTCTGAAGCATACTTGTACTGATGTACCTTGATTCCAATATCTGATTGTGAAATTTCAAGCCCCAAAAATTGGCTCAACAATCCCAAATCAGTCATGGATAAAGCATGGTTCATTGCACCCTTCAAGGAGGCAATTTATTTCATGCAACATCCTGTGATCAAAAGGTCATCCACATACAAAAAAATAATTATAATTGAACCATGAATCAGCTTCAAATAGACATTTGGATCAGACTTGCATCTACAATAATTCAGTGATAGCAGAAAGCCATCAATCTTGGTATATCAAGCTCTATGAGCTTGTTTTAGCCCATACAATGGTTTCTTCAACCTGCACACAAGAGATGGATTAGTAAAAAAAAAAAATTCCTAATACATATATATATATATTCTTTGATATCTCCATGTAGAAATATAATTTTCGGATCCATGTGATGTACCTCCCATTGCTTGGAAGCTGCAATGACCAAAACTAGTCTTATGGAGTCCATCTTTGCCACTGGTGAAAAGGTATCATTGTAGTCAATGACTTGGACTTGGGAGAATCCCTTAGCCACTAAAATTTCCTTATACTTCATAGGAGTTCCATCAACAACAAACTTTGTCTTGAATACCCATTTTCACTTAACTAGCTTTCTCCCTGGTGGAAAATTGACTAGTTCCCATGTTTCATTCTTCTGGAGCGAATGGTATTCCTCCTTCACGGTTGTTTACCATATTGAATATTCTGATGCTTCTTCATATGTTTGTGTGTATAATTCAACCATTAGATAAAACTTCTCAACAAAGAATGGGTCCTTGACATAAATGGCACTCTCGAATTGAGATCTAGTTCTTCTAGGATCACTAGGATTCCCATCTAATTCCTCAGTTGCATGAATGGTCTTTGTTTCCCACTTTGGCCTTCTGGGTGTGCTAGGATCTACAATTAAATCATCTTATCAGACATATCAGAATCAGAAATCATATCATCCTCTTCACTTACAGTCAAAGGTGGTGGTGGTGAAGAAGACTCTCCAATTTCTACTGCTGGGATAGGCTCTTCTTCAAACCAAACACTCCTTTCAATAAAGGATCTTTGAGTGCTAATGTTTATCAGATTATACCCTTTGGAATATTCAAAATACCCAACAAATAGGTGCTCTTGACTTTGGGGTTACAAGTCCTTCCTCTTTTCTAGTGGAATTCTAGCCCAAGATTTAAAGCCAAAAATCCTTAAATGAGACACATCAGGATTGTGTCCACTAAAAGATTTGAAAGGAGTGATTCTATCAAGATACTTGTGAGGCACCCTATTTTGGATGTAGGATGCACAGTTTATAGCTTCATCCCAAAACTTTGCTGGAAAAGTCTTAGACTCCATGATGCAAGTTGCCATTTCCTTCAGTGATATATTCTTCCTCTCAACAACACCATTATGTTAAGGTGTGTAAGGAATATAGTGTTGCATATTAATACTTGCATATTCACAATATTGAATGAACTTAGAATAGACATACTTACCTCCATTATCAGATCTGAGGATCTTGAGTTTTATTCTAGACTGGTTCTCAACCAAGGCTTTGAAAACCTTGAAGAGGTAAAAAAACTTCAGACTTATGCTTAAGTAAACCCAACAGTATCTGGAAAACTCATATATGAAGGTAAGGACATACTTGGCTTGACTCATGGACATATGAGAAAAATGACCAGCAATTTCACTATGGATAATCTCAATAGGTGTAGAGGTTCGCTCATGACTAACTCTCTCATACTTCTACTTTGGGTGTTTTCCTAGAATGCAACCCTGACAAACTCCTATAGAAAACTTGATCTTTGGAAACCCTATTACCATTTCTTTGTCACACAAATATGAAAGATATTTGTAATTTAGATGGCCAAACCTCTCATGCCAAATCTTGTTGGCTTCATTAGCATGAATGAGGAGAGAAGAGGGGTTTCAGAAGGGCATGAAGTGTGAGAACTTGTACACTTTTGAACTGTGATCCAAAAACCTTTAGCAATGACTCTACCATTAGAAATCTCAGATATTTCAACTTTATTGGGAGTAAAAACAACATACTCAGGAGACCCAATGTGGGTCATATGATAGACTCAAAAGAGATTAGCAGCAAGACCTAGGACATACAAAACATTATTGAAGGAACCATTGTCAAGATCCATTCTACCATTTCCCTTACTTTCAGTTTCTGATTTATCTCCCAACAAAATCTTTGGACCATTTGAATCATCAAGAGAGGAGAAATCCTCCCTTATAGAAACCATGTGCCTTAAAGCTCTAGAATCAATGATGAAGGAAGGAGATCTTACTGTGCTTGCAACCAGGTCATGAACTCTCTCCTTGTCTTCGAAACTTGATCCTCCTTCCTTATTCTTTGCACCTTCATGAAGTGAGATATTGTGTTTTTTCAGGATTTGAGTCAACATATCGATTTGTTTCTTCATGCAAGAGCTCTCAGGATGAAATCCCTTACCACAATATGCGCACTTGCTCATTTCACTTTTACCTTTCTTCTTTTGGGAGTTCTTCTTAGAGTTTGATGACTCCTCGTGAGACTTGGACTTGTCTCCTTTTTTATCAGTGTTAGGATATTTAGACACTTAGGAGTTAGTTAATATTGTGTAATATATATGTTAGGTAAAGTGTGTTTCTTTAGTATGCATTACTATGCATTTGTAAATATTCTAATCCGATGGTCACGATATGTTCTAGACATAAAGTGATCTGATGATTCAACTTCTCTTAGATCATACCTACCCTTGATCCGTGGCTTAACACCCGATTGGTCCATGATCTCTATTTAAAGAGCATGGAGGGTCCTTGGCTATTTTATCGATTATGAGAAGCTCATTTGTAACTTTCTTTCTTTTGCATAATAAATTGCTCCAAGTAGCTATTTGGCTGGGGCCGTTGACTATTTCCCTCCGGAGGGTTTTAACCACGTCAAAACATCGGTGTGTTGATTTTTGATCTATTTTTGTGAGTGGCTGCTCTAGGTGTTCAGTATTTTGGGAGTACTATGTGTACCTGAACATGATATCAGAGCGTTTAAAAGAGCTGCTTCCGGTTGTGATCTAGATCTTGAACTGTTGTTGCCAAAACCTTGAAAGGGTTTTTGGTTCTGGATTTTCTATGCATTTTTGGCCTATGGGAGGTGTTCCATTGTGTCCGTAGCATCGTTTCCATTAGGAAATAGTTCTTGTTTCATAAAAAACCGTCTACGTTTGATCCATAAACACCCATTTCGGCAGATCTGAAGGTATAATGTTACAGTGACGATTTTGTTTTATTTTTTTAATAAAAAAAACACTCTCATATTTTTATGAATTTTATTATTAGATATTTTTTTTGGTCTCGGATTGTTGCCTTCCTTGTCTGCGTATGCTCTTTTTCATGCACCTTGCGCGATCGCGGTGAATTAGAAACCAAAAGGGAAAGGGTTTTTCTCGGCTGTGTATGCTCTTTGCCATGCACCTTGTGCGATCGCAACGAATCAGAAACAGAGAAAACATAGACTTTTCATGTAACCTAACGAGATCTAACCCCAAAAAGCATGGAATTTTTTTTTGTTTTTCGGTTTGTGGTGTGATTTGTAGGAAAAAGAGGCAAGCACGGAGACCGAGAGAGAAAAGTAAAAAAAATATAGGTCTTGAGTTCAAGTTTAATTAAGTTATTTTTTTAATAGTGCATGCAATTTCTATTTTTGAGTTACTTTATTGTAAAAGTGCATCTCACTTAAATTAAAAATAAAATAAAATAAAAGTGAGTCACTTAAGTCTTTTAGTATATTGTTGCACTATTTAAAGTATCATTATTGTAAAAGTGAAAATCACTTATTTTACAAAAGTGATTCACTTAAATGAACTTTCTTGTAAAGTGATTGTCAAAGGTTCATCTTGGGAAGAAGTGGCTCTTTTTTTTAGTTGGTCACTTTTATATCTGCCACGTCACTATTTGGGACATCTTCAACATTTTCTTTGATCAAGCATAACTTCATCATACGAAATCAGTTTTCAGTGCCATTTTTTTTAAATAGCCCGATTTTTTGAGCTCTTTGCATCCAGGCAGTTGGTTTCTGTTTTTTCAGTCATTATTTTACAATATGTCCGCCCCTTGTGATATTCTACTTACCAGTTCTAACTATTTTTCATGGAAATCTTGTATGAAATATGTTCTACGAAGTAGGGGAATTTTTAGAATTACCTCAGGGAAAGAAACATAACCCACTGATGATGATAAGAAAATAAAATGGGAAAATAGATGTGATGAAGCTCGTGGATTAATTGGGATGTCAATCTCTACTGATTTGTGATTCCATATATCTGGAATTGATGAACCTGATAAATCTTGGGAAAAGTTGGAACTTGTGTTTGGTAAACACAATGAAATTCGAGGTCATCAACTTGAGAATGAGTTGATTTATTTGAATCCAAGTGATTTTTCATGCATTTAAGATTATTTATTTAAGTACAAAACTCTTACACTCTTAAGTGAAGAATGCAAGATTAAGAGAGAAGACAAACAATGTGTTTATCATAATCTTTCCAAACCTGGACCTGCATATTCTATTTTTGTATATACATTTTACTCCATGAAAGAATCCTTGATTGCAAATAGCTATCAAGAGATTAGTCTTGAATGCTTTTGTGATCCCTTAATTAGAGAGCAAGATAAGATCATTAACATTGGAATAATTAACAATTCAGATACATCTGGAAAAGCATTATTGTCCCAACAGAAAGAAAAGTCCAAGCCTCTGAAGAAACAAAATTTTCGCAATAATAAGCCAAACAAGGGTCTCAAACCCTCTCAGTCAACTCCTTTAAAAAATGACAAATGATCAAAGCCAAAAGGAAATAAGACTGAACGTCATTGCAACTATTGCAGGAAAGATAATCATGATGAATCTAAGTGTTTCAAGAAGATGGCAACCTTGGAAGTAATAATGAAGAAGCACCACATCAGCCTAGATTCAACTTCTGAATCTACCTCTCATGGACATGCACTTTGTGCTTCTGGTTATTCTTATACTACATCTTCTTCTTCTACTCAAAATGAATGGCCCATTGATTTTGGAGCATCTTATCATATGGATAATGATCCAACCATCTTTTCTACTATGCATGAATGTAACACCAAATAAATATTTGTTGGTGATGATAGATCTCTAAGTGTTGTAGGATCTGGAACAGTTCCAGTAGAAAATGGTCATATTAGTGATGTACTATGTGTTCCGATAATTTCCTGCAATTTGTTGTCAGTCTATCAAATCACTCATTCTGGTAAAGGTAAAACTGTAACATTTACACCTCACCAAGTTGTAATCAAGGATTTTAAAGATCCTCAACATGTCCTAGCTACCAGAATTGTTGATGATATTACCAGGTTGTACAAATTTAACAACTTTCAGTCATCACCTTTTCCTTCAGTTTTTGTTGCTCTTAGTGATAACTTGAGCAAACTTTGGCATGAGCGATTTGGTCACTTAAATTATCGCTCATTGCAACAACTATGCAAAGACAATACGGTGACAAGTCTTTCGATGGTATCTTGCAGGGATGGTGTTCGTTCCGGTTGTGTACTCAAAAAACATCATCGGGACAATTTTGATAAATGTGCCTCTTGGCACACCTCGATTCCCTTGGAAGTTGTGCATAGTGACTTGTGTGGTCCTCTTCCATCTGCTTCCTTTTCTGGTTTCAAATATTTCTTAACTTTCATTGATGATTACTCCAGACGCACTTGGGTTTATTTCCTAAAACTTAAGAACAAAGTATTTAACATGTTCTTGGCCTACAAGGCCCTTGTTGAAAAACAATCTGGTCATCAAATCATTAAGTTAATATCCGACAATGGAGGAGAATATGTTAACAAAAAATTCACTACTTTCTGCACCAAACAAAGAATACAACAATGACACATTGTTCCATATACACCACAACAAAATGGTGTACTTAAATGGAAGAACCGCACTTTAAAAGAAATGGCTAATTATATGATCCAATCTAAGGGGCTAAGTCTTCAATTTTGGGATGAGAACATAAATTGTGCAAATTACATATTTAATCGCACCCCCAATAAAACTTTACAAGGTATAACACCAGAAGAAGCATGGAGTAAAATTAAACCAAATGTAAGTCACTTCCGTGTGTTTAGTAGTGAAGCATGGGCTCACATTCCGGTTGAAAAATGGAAAGCATTGCATCCTAAAAGTGCATATTTGTTGGATATTCTGAAGATGTAAAAGGTTATATACTTATTCAACCACATTCAAATGATGTAATAATTAGAAGAGATGTTAAATTTGATGAAAATATCTTGGCCTGCAAGCCTAACTCGGCGGTTGTGCCATCTTTGGCCTGCGAGCCTGATTCAGCGATTGTGCCTTCTTCTACATCCAATTTCTTTGATAGATTTCCAAATCAAGTTTTTGATGATGACAGTGAGGATGAAAATCCACCTCCGCCTGCTCATACTCCTCTAGTTGCACCAGCACCATTTCTTCCTCGATGGGTCAGTTCAACATGTGAAGAAACTGGTGATCCTAGAGATCAACGTCAAACCAGGGATGATTTTAAGGAACCATACTTATTGAAAAGTGTATAAATGTTGGCGAATATTACCAATTCTTAAAACGACAACTATAAAATGATTGGCGATATTTTTCAAAAAATATTTTAATTTCCAAGGGTTTTATATCGTTTATATAATAATTTGGCAATTTTTTGGGTGAAAAAGTTTTACCCCATCAAAATTGGGCGAAACAGGGCTTCAAAAAATGCAAAATGGCGAAACTTTTTGGGGATAAAAACATGGAAAAATAGCCCACTGGGCTAAAATTCGCCCCTAAAATTATCCCTGCGTCAAACACGTTCTCAATTTCAACGAGCCTCTTCTCTTTTGGCTCAAGCTTCCGAGAGTCATGATCCTGAAACTTTTGCAGAAGATTCAGGAAATCCCAATTGGAATGTAGCTATGGATGAAGAATATCGTTCCTTAATGGCGAACGATACTTGGGATATTGTACCTCTTCCAAAAGGAAGAAAACTTTTCAGATGTAAATGGGTCTATAGAACTAAGTATGCATCAGACAGAAGTATTGAAAGACTTAAGGCAAGGTTAGTTGCCAAAGGTTTTTCCCAATTTGAAGGGATTGACTACAATGAAACATTTGCTCCTATCACAAAAATGAACTCCATCCGCCTTGTTATTTCCCTTCCAACCTTACATAACTGGGAAGTCCATCAAATGGATGTCAAGTATGCATTCTTACGTGGAGATTTACAGAAGTAAATTTACATGGAACAACCTCCTGGATATGTTCATAATAACTCTAGCCTTGTCTGTCACCTTAATAAATCCTTATATGGCCTTAAGAAAGATCCTAAAGCGTGGTATGCCAAAATGGGTAGATTTCTCCTTGACACTGGTTTTTCTAGATGCCATTCTGACCCCAATGTCTATACCAAGAAAGTAGGAAACCATATCATCATACTTTCTCTTTATGTTGATGATCTTATCCTTACTGGTAATGACCCTAAGCTTTTAACTCATGTGAAATCTAGTCTTAAGCAAAATTTTGAAATGTTAGTCATAAGACATTTGCATTATTTTCTTGGTCTCCAAGTCTTGCAAACCAAAGAATGAATGTTTCTTTCCCATTCTAAGTATGCTTGTGAACCTTCTTCGTTGCTTTCACATGGAAGATTGTAAACTAGCCCCTTCTTCCTTCCAGTCTAGAGTCAAACTTTCTGCCACTTGTACTTCCCCTGAAGAAGATGCCACCTTGTATCGTCAGCTTGTTGGTAGTCTCTTATACTTGACTCATTCTCGTCCTGACCTTTCCTTTGTCATTGGTCAAGTTTACCGTTATATGCAAACACCTAATGAAAGTCACTGGAAAGCAACAAAAAGAATACTTCGATATATTTGAGGTACAATTCAGTTTGGGATTCATTACAGTACAGGGGGGACACCTTTGTTGGTTGATTTCACTGATTCATATTGGGTCGACGATCTTGATGATCAAAATTCTACTGTAGGTTTCAGTCTAGGATCTGGACTTGTCACTTGGGCTTGTAAGAAACAACAAAATCTTGCTCTTTCTTCAGCAGAAGCAGAATATCGAGCCACATTTAATTCCAGTCAAGAAGCTTTATGGCTTCGAGAGATCCTATCATAGTTTGGATTCGAGCAGCAGAAACCTACTCCACTTTGGTGCGAAAATCAAAGTGCCATCAAGCTTGCCAAAGATCCAGTTCTACATCAACGTAGAAAACACATTGAGCTACATATGCACTTCATCAGAAATCTTGTTCATGATCGCGTTCTTGAAGTGATCTTTTTCCCTACAGATGATCAATTTGCAGACATCTTCACCAAGTCTCTTACAAAAGCGAAGTTTTCTAAACTTTGATCTATGTTAGGAGTTCAGGAACTTGTCATTAAGCGGGATAGGCTCTAATGCCTCCTTCCTTCTCCTAGTAGTGTCACTTTTGTAAATCCTTCTATCATATCCCAAGTCATTCTTAAGGGGGGATGTTAGGATATTTAGAAACTTAGGAGTTAGTTAAGATCAACTTGTGTAATATATATGTTAGGTAAAGTGTGTTTCTTTAGTATGCATTAGTATGTATTTGTAAATATTCTAATCCAACGGTCACGATATGTTCTAGACATAAAGTGATCCGACGGATAAACTTCTCTTAGATCATACCTACCCTTGATCCGTGGCTTAACACCCGATTGGTCCATGATCTCTATTTAAAGAGCATGGAGGGTCCTTGGCTAGTTGATCGATTATGAGAAGCTCATTTGTAACTTTCTTTCTTTTTCATAATAAATTGCTCCAAGTAGCTATTTGGATGGGGTCATGGATTTTTTCCCTCCTGATGGTTATAACCATGTCAAAACATCAATGTGTTGATCTGTGATCTGTTTGTGTGAGTGGTCGTTCTAGGTGTTCAGACTTTTGGGAGTACCCTATGTACCCAAACAATCATGAGGCTTCTTAGCCTTCTTCTTTCCTTTGTAATCCACCTTTGAATCGCCAGCAACCAAAGCTTGATCTTTGGAAGGTTTGATGGTACCCATCATGACCAATTTGTCTTGCTCCTAAGTCAAGGATTCCATGAAATCTATCAGTGAAGGAATATTCTAGTTTCGAGTTGTCAGCTTGATGGCATGGAAGGTCGAAACAAATACTGGGTAGTCAGGGCCAAGCTTCGAAAGTATGGCCAAGACTAGTTGTTCATCCTTCTTTTCGATACCACACTGTTTCAACTGCAAAACCAGTGCTTTGAACTTGGAGAAGTAGACTTGCAAGGATTCGAATCTGCTTGGACTCAGTGAAATCATTTCATTCTCCAGTTGATGTCCCCTCATTTCATCTGTCTTTCCAAATAAATTTTGAATCCTCTCCCATACTTCATTTGGTGATGTCAATCCATCAAGATGGAAAATAAGGTCTCTGAAAATGCCAAGACACAAAATACCATATGCCTCATCTCTCCTATTGTGCCACTTAATATTCTCTTCTTTTTCATTAGGCTCGGACTTAGTTTCCATGGTCACTCTGTAGAGGCATTTACTCCTCATCATAATCTCCATTTGTGCCTTCCATTCGAAGTAGTTGAGTGGAGTCAAGATGATATGGTGAGATTGATCCATTCTTCAGCAAATGCGCCTTTGAACAGACAAAATGTTCCCCTAGTAAGTGATGTTGATCCTGCCAAAGCAATAGAGGAGGAGAACAATTGAGATACCAAGCCTCTAATACCATGTGAAAATTAAGCCCAAGCTTATATCAATTGAACTCACAAAAATTGCTTGAAAAACATGCATAGATTCACTCAAAATGGAGTCTGGATATGGTGCATAACACAAACCTCTATTGAATACGTTTACATCATCCAACCTTATGAGAAAATAGGTTGTTCAAATATATAATTACATCATAGATTGACATGCATAAAGATGTCATTCGAATCAACACAAAAGTTGGCTTACTAAACTAGTCAAAATCCTCCATAGGTGCATAAAACACTTTCCTAATCCATTGAGAAGGTCACAAATAAGTTGAAGGAGCTGTATCAGCTGATAAGTGAAGGAAATTCGACAAAATCATGCTTTTAGAGGAGAAAAGAAGTAAGGTGAGTTTTGTAAAAAACAAGGCAGTTTCCTTCAAAGCTGCTGAAAAAGCGAAAAACTCTGCATAAGGCAGGAATGCGCACTTACTAAACTGGGAAATCAGATGAGTTGTCAAAATCTGATCCAGAATCTTTCCAAAGCGCTCCTAGAGACAACTTATGCAAGTTTGATGACAAAAATGCAAGTAGATGCCAACTAGCTAATGTAAGACCTAAATATTTAACCAAAATGATTAAATTTTATATCCTAAATATAAAAACGAGTTTTGATTATTCTAATAAAGAGGATGTTCACAAGAGAAGAGTTCAAATATTTTATACTTAACCTATTATATGATATATTAAATATATTATACTAAAATATAATATATTATATATTATATTAAAATATAATTTAATATAATATACAACATTAAAATATAATTTAATATAATATATAATATATTGAATATATATATATATATAATCTTAACTCACGTATCTTTTTATTGTAGTTTTTTTTATTTTTTAAATAAATGTAAAGTATGTTGTATGTAAAATATATATATATTTAATATAATATTTTTTTATTATATATTAAATTATAGGTTGGTTTTTAAAATTAAATTTTGCATATATATTTTATTGATTGACATAAAAAATTTGAGAAGTTTATTTTTATTTTTATTCACATTTTTGTATTTTTAATCACATTAATGTAGTGTTTTAATTAATTTTATTTTTTTACAATTTTTTAATTTAATTTAACTATGGTTTTTATAGATTGTAGTGTAAAAGGTAAGTTTTTAAGGCGATTAATAACTAGCTTGTTGCGTAGGTTTTATTGTGACGGCAACAACGTAGAAGGTCGTTGGATCTCAAGTGATAACAACTGCGCAACAGATCGTTGGATCTCAAGCCCCTTGAGATCCAACGACCTGTTGTGCAGTTGTCGTCGCATTAAAACCTGCACGATAGACCAGTTAATTTTCACCACTTTCTAATATACGTTCCCCACAAAATGACAAACTCATAATATTTTATTATATCTCTTAGGAGGCCCATTTTAGACCTCAAAATTTCTCGAATTAAAGAAGTAAAAAAAATTGTCTTAAAAAGAGGGAAAAATAGGGTTTCTTTTATTTATTCATTTGACATGGTTCTACTAGATAGAAAAGGAAGAGGAATAGGAATAGGAAGAATATTGTAGCCAATCAACCAATTTTTTTCCTCTTCATTGCTCATTTCTTCCTGTTATCTATTTTATTTATAATATTTTGAATTTCTCACTATTGTTCATAATTTCTTACTTCGTTTTGTTGTTTATTTTGGTTGTTTTGAAGGTTCCTTTATTTTGCAAGTTGATGGCGGAATTCTTTTAGGGTTTTACATCAAAACCTATGGGTTTTCCCCTGCTTATTAAAAGAAGCAAGGTTTTTTTTTAATTTTGAAAGAAGCAGGAAAAACATATTAAGAAGAGGGGAAAAAGAGGTTTCACAACAGGATTTGAACCCGAAATCCGACAACAGAAACCGACGTTTCGTACGGATGTGTTGGACAGAAATCATTGAGAAGTACAGTGATTAGGAAAAATTTTATCACCGTCGAATTTTCGACACATTTGGAGTCGGTTTTTCGACGTCAAGGGTGTCAAATATCCAACACATTGGAGTCAGTTTTTCGACAGCTAAGGTGTTGAATATCCAACACTTTGGAGCCGGTTTTTCGGCGTATTTCCATAGGTTTTTCGACGCACATGTGTCAAATATCCAACTTTAATTCATAGGTTTTTTTGAAAGAAAATAATGTCAAATTTGAAAATTTTGAAATTGTTGGTCCCATATTTCCAACAGTAACTATGTTCAAGGTGTTGGATATCCGACAATGGGGCCATTATAAATTTAAACTCTTTTAAACATTTTGACATGTTTGTTGTAGAAGCGACGGATGATTTGTGAAAATTATGTATTCCTCAAAGGAAGTTTTCAGGAATTGTTTTATTCTTCAACGGGCGGTTGTGCGAATTGTTTTTTCCTTCGACAGACAGTTTGTCGAGATTGTTTTATTCTTCGACTTCTCTCCGTTTGAGAAAATTGTGATGCGTGGAACTTGATTTTTTAAGACAACCATTTATATTCTTTCATGAAGTTTGTGACAAAATGTCAAATATAAATATTCCGGATCCAAACAAAAACAACCGACAATTGCTTGCTAGACTATGGGATGCAGCAAAATGAAGGGGTGATGGAAAAGGTTATTATCCATGTACTCAATGCAAGGTATTTAAGAGGAGAAGAATATTGATCTCAACAGCCACAAAACATTGCAAGGAACATGGACACCCTGAGGGGGAGAACAAATATCGTCCATTTGTAGGTTTAGCATTCTAAAGTTTTTTATATTCTTTGTTTTGGTAATTGTATGTATTATTTTTTATTTTTCATATATTAATGTATATCTATTGATGTTTCCATGTATTTATATTAAAGGAAATACACCCTACAACATATCGTCCAAAGGAAGTGCTTTCAGAACAAGTTCAGGATCAGGATCATGGAGCGTGTATGTTTAATGGAGAACAAGTGAATGATCATATTGAACAAGATGATCATACTGATAATGTAGTTGAAGATGATGGTACAAATACATTGATCCATGATTCATTTAATGTTAGAATGGATTATGACGATGACAATGATAGTTAAAATGATGATGACTTTAATGATGTTCATGATATACCTCTTCTCGATAAGGCATATGAACCCCTTTATGAAGGCTCCAAAACAAATCTTCTCTCTATTGTATTGTTGATAATGAACTTGAAGGTTATGAATGGTCTTTCAAACATTGCAATCACATGGATGCTAAGGCATGTAAAATAATCCATCACATATATAGGATCATGATAAAGTTGATTTGTATTCCTCTAATAATTTTATTGTTAACTCATTATTGATCATCGTACGGATGAAGCGTGTTTCGTTAATATTATTTATTTATTACATTAACTATTTTTTTATTTTTCTTTAGCTTGATAGCTGAATTTTTGTTACCACCATCAAATATTTTACCTCGCACATATCGAGATTTATATTCCATCATGAAAGAGATTGGAATGCATTATGAAGCAATTCATGCATGCCCCGATGACCATGTTATATATTATAATCAGCGTGAATTTTCAACAGAATGTTCAGAATGTCATGTAAGTAGATATCGTACAGATAAAGTAACAAAAAAGGTACCTCATAAGGTTCTTCGTTATATTCCCATCATTTCACATTTGCAACGACTATTCAGGTGCAAAACATAGCGCAATTTATGGATTACCATGCTAGGAATAGAAGTCAAGATGATGTTATCCGAATTCCTGCAGATGGTTCTGCTTTTAGAGATATGGAGGAAAAGTGGCCTCACTTTAAAGAAGAACCACGTAATCTTAGTATTTCTTTGGTAGCATATGGTGTTAATCTATTTGCACAGATGAAATCCATTTACACGGTGTGGCCTATTTTTGTTATCAACAACAACATTCCTCCATGGTTGTCAATAAAGAGGGACCAAATAATGTTGTCGATGATTATTCCAGGTTTTTTTGTCTACAATTGTTTTATTTATAATGTAGTTGTGGCATCTCATTTGTCGTATTATGTTTCCTAATTTCATATATATATATATATATATATATATATATATTTTACTCTTGTGCATTGTTTATATATCTTAATGGTTCTCATAATGATATATGTTATATGTACTTCAAATCAACCAGGTAAGTTCCAAGTCAAAGATATGAATGGATACATCGAACCTCTTATAGATGAGCTACTGAATTTATGGAATGGCAGCACTATGTATGACGTATCTAGACCAATACGGCAAAGGCAATTTCAATTCCATGCAATGGTTGTATAGAAAATACACGATGCCCCTGGGTTAACTTCATTTTGTGGTTTGTATTTTTAAGTTCCACTTTAATTGCATTTAATTATATGGACTAGTTAGAATAGTTTATATATGAATATATTTGACATAGATATTCCATATCTAAATATTGTAGGTCTTCAGACAAAGGGTAAATTTGCATGTCCATTTTGTGGTCCTAAGATAAAATCTCATCATTCAAAAAGCTTAAGAAAGAAGGTTTTGATGAGTATAGGCATTTCCTCTCTAAGAATCACGGGTATAGAACAACTGAAGAAAAAAAAAAATTCAATGGAAAGCAGGAGACTGCATTAAAACCACGGAGAATCACACCTCACCTTTGGAATATACAATACAATATAAATCGTCATCATGGTACATATGGATCATCGTATATGAATTGTTATGTATTTTAATTGTTATTGTGAGTTGTTTACTGTAGTGGCCATATTTGATTTATGATGTAATTTGTTTATAAACTAATATTCATGATTTCCATCGTGATCATGAAGGCATTAATGGGCTTCCACGAGGAAAGAAAAGTTATCCTATTCAATTCAGCAGGTTGCCATACTATGAGAACCTACAAATTGCTCATTTGTTTGATACAATGCATATTGGAAAGAATGTTACTGAAACATTATGGTGACTACTGGAGCTAAGGAGGGAGAAATATAAAGTTGTGAAAGTTTGCAAATACATTCAAGAAAGCAACCATGCAATGAAAGACGTCATCCAATTTCATAGCAACGGAGACCAAGTTAATATAAACTCAATTCCATGGATGTTTACGGAGCAACAAAGCAATGTTGTCAAAGAAGTAATGCGGAAATTTAAATTTCCCACTGGATTTTGTGCAAACTTGAAGAATATCTTAACCAAAAAATGTGATTTACGAGGGTCAAAACACATGATTGGCACGTCTTCAACAAGGTAATTATTATTGTTATGTCCATATAATTTTTTTTTTCATTTTACTGCGTATATTTTTTTTTCTTGTTTGTATACTCTTTGTTTAATAAATGGCATGGTTTATATATTGATACAGTATGTTCTACCTCTCTCTCTCCCAGACAACTTTGACAACAATGTCAAACAAGTTATATATAATCTTGGTAAATACATGAGGTAACTAGCGATTAATTGCATGTGCTTGGTGTTTCTTTAATTCTCCGTATAATTTATATATTTTTTTTGTGCAATATTTCATCATATGTAATTTAATGCTTTTTTTGTTAAATATTGTTATTGGTTTGCGTCACTTATAGATGGTTGAAATCTAAAGAAATCCATAAAGAAGATATAAAGTATTGGAGGAGAGAAATTCCTCGTCTCATGTGTGAAATGCAGAAGCATCTACCTTCGACATTTTTCAATGCACGGGAACAGTACATCATACACCAAGTTGAGGAGATTGAGTTGTGTGGACCTGTGCACTCAAGATCCATGTGGATGGTTGAGAGGCACTTGAAATTTATGAAGGTTTTGGTGAGACAACGAGCACATGTTGAGGGTTCTATGATGGAAGGATATATGGTATACCAAAACATGTTGTATGTTAGTGAATATCTTCCTATTTTAGCATCAAAGCTCAATTTACGTCGCATTTGTGATCCAGACTCCAATAAAAAAATTGAAGGGGAGAAACTGAAGGGGAAAGGTAGATTGAGGAAGTTGAAAGGTAATTATTAGTTAGGGGATGTTTATTATATCATTCATATTCTAATTGTATTTTCTAGTTATTGCTTCAATTAAGAGCATATACGTTGTTCAAGATATTTACACATGTCTTTCATTTTAATGGTTATTGTCATCAAACAGTTGGTCGAGAATGGGATGCAATTCATTTATACATCGCAAACAATATTGACTAGATGAAGGTATGGATTGAACGATGCAAACAATCGGGTCATGGAATATCATGGGAAGGTGTGGCTTCATTGGTAAAAGCAGCACAACGCAATGGAGATAGAAATCTAACATAAAGGGAAATCGATTTGGCATATGCTTTAAAAGATAAAATGGCAAGCATATTAATCAATCCCTTTAAATCTTTTATTTTTCAAATTACATTTTGATGTACATGTTGTTATTTTCCATGTATTGTTTCATAAGGGCTGAATGGTTGTGTAATATTTTTGTGTATTTCCTATTACAGGTAAAACACCATAAGGCTATAGTCTGCAATGGAGGTAGATATCAGATCAAAAAATTGGATGAAACAAAGAAAACATCAAATTCTGGGATATCTATTGTCTTTGAGGTGACCAATGTTTCATCTAGAAGTGACAGACATCCAGAAGTCTCAGAAAATTGATACTATGGGTATTTGGAAGATATTATACAGTGTGAATTTAAATCCTTTAAGGTAGTTCTATTCGTTATCAAGTGGTATAGGTTACGATTGAATCAACATGATCCTGATAGAACTATTATTGAACATGATAATGGATTTACCATGGTAAACACAAGGTTGTTTGAGCCAGGAATAGAGCCCTATGTTCTTCCAAGCCAATGTGAATAGGTATTTTACTCAGAGGTTCCAGGTAAAGTGGGCTGGTCATTTGTTGTGAGACACGATCCAAGGGGAAGGCCGGTAAAGTATAACCTAGATGATGCTAATGAAGAGGGTTATCTTGAAGAAGAATATGACGACGAAGGGCATGATCAACATGAGTTAGGTGATGATGATGATCTAGCAGAAGATGTACTCCAAGAAATAGTTGAATTAGATGATGTAGCAAACAATGCCGATGAATATTATACCGACGATGACACGATGAGCATAACTAATGATGATGACGATGATTATATGGCCAATCCTTACAATGTTGACTCTGGATCTGATGATACAGATAATGACTTGGATGAAGAAGACGATGAAATATATTGAAAGGTAAATATTTAATTAGACCTATTCTTTTATCTTTTTTTTAAAAGAGTTACTAACATCATCACCATCACCATCATCATCATCATCTTCACCATGATCATCATCGTCATCATCATCATCGTCTTCATCATCATCGTCTTCATCATCATCATCTTCATCATCATCGTTGTCATCATCAGACATCATCTTCATCGTCGTCGCCGTCATCATCACACATCATCATCATCATCAACATCATCATCGTCGTCGTCATCTTCATCATCATCGCCATCATCTTCATCTTCATCATCATAGTCAGCATCATCCTCATCATCCTCATCCTCATCATCATGATCATGATCATCATCATCATATATAATCATCATCATCATCATCATAATCATCATCATCATCATCATAATCATCATCATAATCATCATCATCATAATCAGCATCATCATCATCTTCATCCTCATCGTCATCATCGTCGTCATCTTCATCATCATCGTCGTCGTCATCGTCATCATCGTCGTCATAATCATTGTTATCATCTTATTATCATCATCGTCACCATCATCATCATCTTCATCGTCGTCATCATCATCATCATCATCATCATCATAGACCCATTCATTTATCGTATTTTTTTTAAAAAGAGTTACAACTAACATCATCACCATCATCATCTAAATATATAATCATTATCATCATCATCATAATCATCATCATCATCATAATCATCATCATCATAATCACCCTCATCATCATCTTCATCATCGTCATCGTCTTCATCATCATGACCATTATCATCATGGTCAACCTCATCAACATAATCATCACCATCATCGTCATCTTCATCATAATCGTCATCATCATCGTCGTTATCCTCGTGATCATCGTCATCATCATGATCATTGTCATCGTCGTCATCAAAATCATAATTATCATCGTTGTCGTCGTCGTCGTCATCAACATCTTCATCATCATCGTCGTCATCACCACACATCACCATCTTCAGCATCATCATCGTCGCCATCATCACACATCATCATCATCATCAACATCATCATCATCATCATCATCATCATCATCATCATTGTCGTCATCATCTTCATCATCATCGTCATCTTCATCATCGTCGTCATCTTCATCATCGTTGTCTTCATCATCATCACCATCATCATCATCTAGTTCATCATCATCATCTTATTATCATCATCATCATCATCATCTTATTATCATCATCATCACCATCATCATCATGTTCATCGTCGACATCATCATCATCATCATCTTATTATCATCATCATCATCTTTATCATCGCCATCATCATCATCATCATCATAGACCTATTCTTTTAATTATCTTTTGTTTTAAAGAGTTACAACTAACATCATCACCATCATCATCATCATATATAAGCATCATCATCATCATAATCATCATCATCATCATCATAATCATCATCATCATAATCAACATCATCATCATCTTCATCATCATCGTCGTCGTCATCGTCACCTTCATCATCATGACCATCATAATCATCGTCATCCTCATCAACATAATCATCACCATCATCATCATCTTCATCATAATCGTCATCATCATCATCGTTATCCTCATGATCATCGTCATCATCATCATCATTGTCATCATCATCGCCATCATCACACATCATCATCGCCATCATCACACATCATCACCGTCATCTTCATCATCATGACCATCATCATCATCATCAACCTCATCGACATTACCATCATCATCATCTTCATCATAATCGCCATCATCATCATTGTTATCCTCGTGATCATCATCATCATCATCATTGTCATCGTCGTCATCAAAATCATAATTATCATCATCGTCATCGTCATCATCGTCTTCATCGTCATCATGATCATCTTCATCATCGTCGTCATCATCATCACACATCATCATCTTCATCATCGTCGTCATCATCATCACACATCATCATGATCATCAACATCATCATCATGATCATCATCATCATCGTCATCTTCATCATCGCCATCTTCATCATCATCACCATCATCATCATCTAGTTCATCATTGTCGTCGTCATCATCATCTTATTATCATCATCATCATCTTATTATCATCATCATCATCTTCTTCATCGTCGTCATCATCATCATCATCATCATCGCCATCATCATCATCGCCATCATCGTCATCATCATTGTCATCATAGACCTATTATTTTATCTTTTTTTTTAAAGAGTTGCAACTAACATCATCACCATCATCATCATCATATATGAGCATCATCATCATCATAATCATCATCATCATCATCATAATCATCATCATCTTCATCATCATCGTCGTCATCATCGTCGTCTTCATCATCATGACCATCATCATCATTGTCATCCTCATCAACATAATCATCACCATCATCATCATCTTCATCATAATCGTCATCATCATCATCGTTATCCTCATGATTATCGTCATCGTCATCATCATTGTCATCGTCGTCATCAAAATCATAATTATCATCATCATCATCGTCGTCTTTGTCATCATCATCTTCATCGTCATCGTCGTCATCATCACACATCATCGTCGTCATCGTCGTCGTCATCACACATCATCATCGTCGTCGTCGTCTTCGACGGTTATGTGTAGGATACTCGACGCTTAAGTGTAGGATATTCGATGGCTATGTGTCGGATGTGGGGCACTAGTTTGTGGGGTTTTTTGACGGGTGTGTAGTTGGATTTCCGACACTAGTTTGTAGGTTTTTTTGAAATAAAATAATGTCATATTTGAAATTGTTTGTCCCGTGTCATCAACATCATCATTGTCATCATCGTCATCAACATCATCATCGTCGACGGCGGCGGTGGCGGCATCATCGTTGTCGTCGTCTTGATCGTCATCATCATCATCATCGTCTTCATCATCATCTTCATCGTCATCATCGTCATCCTCACACATCATCATCATCATCATCGTCATCATCATCATAAGGCTATGGTCATCATCATCATCAACATCGTCATCATCATCATAAGGCTATGGTCATCATCATCATCAACATCATCGTCATCATTATCATTATCATCATCAAGAGCGTCATCATGATCATGATCACCATTATCATGAACATCATCATCATGAAAATCATCATCATCATCATCAAGAGCGTCATCATGATCATCATCATCTCATCCTCATGATGATGATAATCATCATAAACATCATCATCACTATCGTCATCAACATTGTCATCATCATCATTGTCATCGTCATCGTCATCATCATCATTGTCATCATCATCCTTATGATGATGATAATCATCATCAACATCATCATCACCATCATCATCATCTTCATCATCATCCTCATCATCATCATCATCCTTATCCCCATCATCATCATCATCATCATCATCATCACCATCATCATCATCTTCATCATCATCACCATCATCATCATCGTCATCCTCATGATGATGATAATCATCATCAACATCGTCATCACCATCATCATCATCTTCATCATCGTTGTCATCATCATCATCTTCATCCTCATCATCATCGTCATCATCAACATCGTCGTCACCATCAACGTCATCATCATTATAATCATCGTCGTCGTCATCGTCATCCTCATGATGATGATAATCATCATCTTCATCCTCATCATCATCGTCGTCATCAACATCAACATCATCGTCACCATCAACGTCATCATCATTATCGTCATCGTCATCCTCATGATGATGATAATCATCATCATCATCAAAAACATCATCATCATCATCATTGTCATCGTCGTCATCAACATCATCATCATCATCATCATCATCATCATCATCATCATCATCATCATCATCATCATCATCATCACCATCATCATCCTCATATATTTCATCAACATCATCATCGCCATCATCATCACACATCATCATCTTCATCATCATCATCGTCATTCTCATGGTGATGATAATCATCATCATCCTCATCAACATCATCATCACCATCATAATCATCTTCATCATCCTCCTCCTCATCATCATCGTTATCCCCATGATCATCATAATCATCATCATCATCATCACCACCATCATCATCATCGCCATCATCATCATCGTCATCCTCTTATTGATGGAAGAAAGGAAACTGAATAACCAAAACCATCATCATCATCATCATCAACATCATCATCATCATCATCATGAAGACAACGACGACGATGATGAAGACGACGACAACGATGATGATGACGATGACAATGAAGATGATGGTGATGATGAGGGTTCCTCTTGTAGGTTGGGTGGTTGGGGAAGTATGTTGTATTTGTCCCCATCCAGATTCAAAACCCATGACCAAATGTACATGACACATACAACAATGTCAGAATTCCAGTTAATGAAAAAAGTTACATAGATTCTTAAACATATATATTATTGTGCATAAAAGTAGATGAATAGATCATTAAATAGTTAATTACACATCCCAAAGTAGTGAGGCCTCTCATAAAAAAATTGGGGTTTTTTAATTATTAACAACCTTTTCATATGAATGGTAAAGTATCATAACATAAATACTATGATTTATCTAAATTCATTAGAAAATACTCAATCTTATTGAACATAGGCACATTCAAGATTTATATGCCCAAGAATGGAATACAAGGATTATAGTTTATCATCACCTTTAATGCATAAAGGTAAATGGAAATTATTTGATGTTTAATTATTTTGGAAAGGTTTTAATGTAAATAGTTCCACAAGTATATGTTTGATTTTTATAGTCAAGAGATAATGATTTCAAATAAATTGAAATTATGACCTTGATTAATTATTATGAGATAACAATATACAAACACTATAATTCATTTTCTTATAATTAGTATGTTTAGATAAAAAGATGTCACAGCTCACAATTTTATTATTATAATCTTTATATGGAAACTCCTAGTTAATTGTACTTAAATATATACAAAATATTTAACAATGATTGATTATGAAAGCAAGTCCTTTTTATGCCAATAGACACTTTTGATCTTAATGAAAATATCTATATAGTTTATTAAATGATTATGTTATAATATAGAATTTACACTTTAATGGTTAATGAGTCTAATTCTTTAGATCTCTCACAAATGATTTGCCACAACTTATTAGGAAAAGAAATGATGTTGGAAAAATAGCATATGCAATAATTACATATAATCAATAATATGAAGGAATGAGTTAATCCTGTCTTAATTAGGAAAATAAAACTCAATGATGACCACATTGGAGGTTGGTGATTTATGTAGTTTAATGCCCAATAATCTAGAAATTGCCATTACAGCTTTTTGAAATTTGGTGCCTGCAGAAATTGCCATTACAACCTTTAGAATTCTCGTGCCTGCGGAAATTGCCAATACAACGTTTAGAACTCTCGCCCCTGTGGAAATTGTTGCACATTTGTGTCCAGAGGGATATTGTTGCGCATTTGTGTCCATCCTTCGACCCTCCGACGATGAAGAAAATGAAGGTACCCCAGATGTTTGAAGGTTGTTCATTCTTAGAACCTAGAAAATGAAGCATGGATTTCATGGCTTAGGGTTGTTACTATGGAAGGAATCCATAGGACTGCATTCTTAGTGGGAAAAAAATTATTTTCAGCTTTCATGATCAACCCTTAATTGCTTCTTATGCACCCAGATTTGAGAAAGGGTTGTTGCTTAATGGATTTGGGTTGGTCCAGAATGCCATTCCAGGGCTAAGTTTGGGTCTGAGATATGTTTGGTAAATGGCTAGTTGGGTCCATACCTTATAAATAACCCTCTTCATCACTGTTTACATGCCTATATTTGTGAAATATGTTGCTTTCCACCACTGTCCATGTCCAGAATCACTTCAAAACGGACCGCATTTCCTTTTTTGATGCACAGAGTTCCTTCAAATATATTTTAGACTTGATTCTAGGGATATTTATGCCTAAGGGATTGCATAATTAGACAACAACAAGAACAATGCCCTACTTCATTTCGATTTTAAAAATTTTAAAAATATTTTGCAAATCTCCAGGGATTCATTACTAATTCAATCTATTAGAGCAGTTCATTGAACGAGTTTGATTTTAGCTTAGTGATACTAGAATGATAAGATTTCCCTCACGGTCCAAGATCGTGGTAGTATCACTCATGCATGATGTCTCTCCCTTCTTGTCCCTTTACTTTTTTTTCCATATTTCCCTAATGCCTTCCCTACATCCTTGTTCTTCCCTTTACTTTCTTTCATGTCTTGCTCCAAATAACTTGTAGGCTCAGGTTTATTACTTGTTATACTGCATTGTTATTATAGCTGAGTGAGATTTCTATTGTAGTGATGACCGATATATATTATGGGCTACGTGGAAAATAAAGGAAATTCATCGTCATCCTCATAGAGGAAAGGATAATAAAGGAAAGTCAAAGGCTATTAGACACCAATAGAGGAAAGGAAGAGGCTATTAGAGCAGGTTACCCTCATTCAGCACCCATGAAAACAGAGGTAATAGGGGTAAACAGAGTTTGGGGGTGTGACATCCTACCCTTGGGTGTATATTAAATGCACCCAAGTGTGAAATTGAGGAGAAGGCACACGTACCCTAACCACTAGGGATTTTACAGAAAACTTAGAATATAATTCAATATCATTATAAAATCACTAGGTTAGAAAGCAACTCGAACCTAACCTAGTATTTTCCAAATTGTATTGAGAACAGAGATTTGCCAAAAGTCTACCAAATATTATGGATTTCTTCTTTCAGGTTTTGTATTATAAAAACATTTTATTAGAAATCAACTCGAACCTAACCCAATAATTTCCAAATTTTAGCGATAACAGATATTTTCCAGAAGTTATTTTGTTTGGCTGTTAAAATATAAGAAAAACACAGAAAAGCAGCAACTGGAAGATTAAGAAGATTAAACGTTGGAAAGGACACAACTATCATTGAATTTTTCTCTTGGCCTGCTGCCACCTATATTAATTAATGAATATAATCCATATCAACTTTAAATAACTATTATGTCATGTTTTTAGGTTTAGGGCACAGTTAGTACCTTTTTGTCCCAGGTATCAGGCATCCTTGTGGTGAGAAGAAATATGTATGTGCTCCCCTCTCAAGACAAATAAAATAAAATAGAGGTTGGATGGATAGGGCATATAGACATCCTCTGATAAATGATCACCACTTGCGGTATTTTGTGGGAGAAAAAGAACACAACTTTCTTGAAAGCCACTGAAGTAAAAAAGAAACTTGGTGGCCCGCCTTTCATAAGAGATTCAATGCTTCTAAAAAGGGAGAAAATAGAGGAAGATTTGTAAGCTTAGAACCTTGTAGAGGAATCAATTTTATAACCTTACCATTTTTTCCGAAAGAAAAAGGAGAAATTGGCTAGTAGTAATATATGTGAATGATAATGAAGATCAAGTGGCTAGCTCATGGAAGCAGTACCAGGATCTCTAAAAAATTGAAGAATGGTTATTCAAAATAAGGGTTTGACAAGATATAATTATAGTGTTACTGCAAGATTACATTGAGGGGTGGTTGAGATGTTTTTTAGAAAAAATTACTCAGGACCCTCAAACACAAAGATTTGAAAGACAGTTAAAATGGTTAGGGTTTACTAGCCATCATCTTTTCTATTTAAAGAATGACTTCATTAAGGAGTGGTGGTCCATCCACCATTTGCATCTTCAAAATTTGTAAGTATAGATGTTGAATCAATTCCCTAGTGTCTTTTATCTTATCATGTTTAATAAACCCTTAGAATATGAAGTGTTTAATTTGAACCATTGGGTGAGTCTTGCCAACAAATTCTACTTTAGGGACCAGGACTGCTGGTTTTAGATGAAGGGCATTTCCCATGCAATAAGGACACCAACATACTCCATTCTCTTTCCCAAATACATACGAGGAAACGGGTGTTATTTTCATGCACCCTTTTCCAGAACAATTTTAAAGAGCTCTTCAATCTTTTGAGGTTGACAAGGCCTAATATTTTAGATTTGAACTCTTTTCAAGCCTTCTTCAGCCAGTTGATCGGTATCATTACTGCAACTAATAGGCATCCAAAATTAATGTATCGGGGGCATGTTCAAGATACAGTGGAGAGAATCTTCTCTGAAGTGTTGGGTTATGCACTAAAGAGTAGCATTGAAGAGGTTAAAACATTTACAACTGAGTATACAACCCTTACTAGGAATCCATATATACCAATTTCTTATGTCACATTTTTACAAGTTAAGATATATATTGAACATATTCATCTTAAGAACCTCAAGGCCACATTCAACCTTGGAAGAGATTCAATATGTAATTCAACATGAAACCTAGCAGAATCCTATTTCCCATGGAATTTTGGAATGCATTCCTCCCAACCTATCATTATGAAATTGATTAGGATACCCCAAGATGTCCAAGAAAACCATTAGACTCTTCTCTGAAGTGCTGGGTTATGCACTACAAAGTAGCACTGAAGAGGTTAAAACATCCACTCCACAGGATCTCCAAGAACTAACATCATTTTTTGTCCATTACTATAAAGGAGATGTACTAGAATATTTTCCTGGACTTGTTGATTTCACCGTTAAGTTGAACATAAATGATAAACAGAGAGGAGCACTAAGCAGGCTACAACACTTTGTAGGAAATCGAATGAGTAGAGATATAATGTCTACAGCAACCTGCATACATCCTTCACTTGAATGATGTTATTTCTTGGAGATATTGTAGAGTGGATGCTTGGTTGCTCTATAGGTTCCAATTATATAGGTTCCTCATTAGATGCTTCACTATATGAATCATATATGGGGTCCCCAAAAATATGATTATTGATTTCAAATATAACATCCAACTCTTCGTGAAATGGATAAATGGATGCATTTTCCATCTCATCATCAAACAAGGGTTTTCCTACAAAATATTCCTCATCAGAATCTCAACAATATGGACCATCTAATTAAGATTCTTGGGATGAGGTAATATAATATGAGAATGGGTTCTTTCATAAATATGGCCTTCTTCAAAGGAATATTCATGGATTTTTTCAAGGTCTTGATTTTGTGGAGGGTAAATTGGATCCTCAAAAGATTCCTCATCAAGAATATGATCCCATATCTTGTATAACAGCCTGAGAATATTTACAATTGAGTATACACCCTTACTAGGAATTCATATATACCAATTTCTTATGTCACTTTTTTGCAAGATATATATTGAACATATTCATCTTAATATCCTCAGGGCCACATTCAACCTTGGAAGAGATTCAATATGTAATTCAACATGAAACCTAGCAGAATCCTATTGCCCATGGAATTTCAGAATGCATTCCTCCCAACTATCATTATGAAATTGATTAGGATACCCCAAGCTATCCAAGAAAACCATTAGAATCTTCTCTGAAGTGTTAGGTTATGCACTACAGAGTAGCACTGAAGAGGTTAAAACATCCACTCTACAGGATCTCCAAGAACTAACATCATTATTTGTCCATTACTATAAAGGAGATGTATTAAAAGATTGTGCCTGGACTTGTTGATTTCATCCTTAAGTTGAACATAAATGATAAACAGAGAGGAACACTAAGCAAGCTACAACACTTTGTAGGAAATAGAATGAGTAGAGATATAATGTCTCCAGCAATCTACATACATCCTTCACTTGAATGATGTTAGTTCTTGGAGATCTTATAGGGTGGATGCTTGGTTTCTCTATCGGTTGCTTCTTGGAATTTATAATAAACTTGGCCCAATATCCTGATTCGACCGTGAGGTGCTTAGTTCACTGGAAATTGGTTTAGGTAATACTTGGCCATTAATAAACAATCATGAATCTTATGGTTTATGCTTTGGGTATGGAAGCAAGTACTAGGTATTTTGATGTCCTCCATTTTTTATTTGAACATTTTATGTCAATTGTCACCGTGTCTGGTTTTTGTTTGCCCCTCTTACATTTAACACGGGAAGATGAACTTTGTGGTTTATACAATTGGATAGCTTTAGAATTATTCCCTGGTGTGAGTGATGTTTGATGTTTCCTTGCCCTTTTTCCATCCCCTTGGTTTACAAAATCAAACTGTTCTTCATATGTTTGTAGAAGATTTCTCTTTATTTGATTGAAGCTCCTAGTACATATAATAGATTGTTCTGTTGGTAGAGACTATTGAAGATTAAAAAGGTTTAATTTATCCCCAAACAATTATACTGAACCTATATGTGGTGTTGAAGAAGCTAACCTCAACCTATTTGATGATGGAGCAGAGAAGGACAAAATCGAGCTTATCTTATTGAAGCATTATGTATATGCTTAATAATCTCAACACAAACCAATTGATGCCTCCCTCAAAGAGTCTATAAGACTACAATTTGTTTCAAACCTCAATTTTGTGAAAACGACAACAATATCTTACACAAATGGTAAGAAATAATAAAATATCAACAAGCATTAGTGTCACTTGAAACATAGAGCATAGAATCTAATGATAAAGAAGATGGTGGTGTTCTTGTTGACAACATTAGGTTAATATATGCCTCCTTGATGAGTGATCACAAAAGGATAAGAACTTGGGTCGAATTTGGAGGTGAACCAAACCATTTGTTAATTTTTCTCCAAGTGGAAAGAGAGGAAAGGTCCAAGATCCATTCAAGTTTAATATGGTTGGTTGGAGAAAAATACTTTGTCATATTGATCAAAGTAGAATGCAAGCCATTTAATTCCACCCTATTAGGAAATTGACAAGAGAATAGCACAGGATGAACAACATTAGCGTCACTTGAAACACATATCATAGAAATTAATGATAATGAGAAAAGACAACAATCTCTTTAGGTAAGTGTTTTGAGCCTTGTCTCACTATATTTAGAAGACAATTTCAAAGGATTCATCAAATCATTGAGGAAGGCATGATACAGTTAATTTAAGAGCCTTTTAATTTGTGCGGAATAGTCTTTTTTGGTTCTTTCTACTATGGGATTGCCTTAGGGTTGCCTTGGGTTGAAAATTAGTATGGGAAAACAAGTTAGTGTTTCCTTAGGGTTGAAAATTAATATGGGAAAACAAGCATCATCATGACAATCTAAAAGGAATAAATCAGCAAATATTACAGATTGATATAAATGTATTCAAAACATTCTTTTCATTCACGAATGTGCAAAGTAGCAGATCTGGAAATGTCCGCTCTTCACCACCATGGATTAGATATATATATATGATTATTGTAGGTTACCACTAGGAAATATGCCTCCAAGAATGTCTATAGCAATTGGTCTAATTTCTTCCATTATTGTGGTGGTACCTATTTGAAATCTCCCAACTCTGTTCAAGATAGCGTTGCCTTAGGGTTGAAAATTAATATGTTAATGTTATACAATAAATTACTCTCCAATATTATCTTAAAGATGGGATGGAACATTGTAAAATCATATTTCCAAATCAACACTACCTTCTAGGGTCCCATATTCATCTACAAGGAAGAACTTGTGACATGAAGAAACATACTAGTTCGGCATAAAACTGTGTTGCTTTGAGCAGTATGGGTGAAAAATAGAAGACTACAAATCAATGATAATTTAGGGATAATATTCATTATAAAATGACCTTTGGGTAGGAAGAACAAGGCATCAATTCATCCTCCATTGGATTCCTTCAACCATTCATCTCTCTCCCCTTCATTCGTAGGTCTCAAAATATTTACTTTGGGAACAAAGTACTTATACAGTTCGATAAAAGCCATCAGTTGTGCAAGATGTTGAAAGTAAGGATATTGTTTCATGTTTCACTTTTGTTGTCAAAAGGAATATTGAAAAGTTATGAAGTACCAAAGCTAGTCATTATGTGCACATGGACTTAACGTAGGGAGAGAAGTCATGTCTATTTTTTTGTTCTTGAATGGGAGCAATGATGAAACCACAATAGTGGTTTATAGATGGATATTTAATAATGATGGGAAGATTCATGAGTTAGTCATAAGACATTCCAGTGTGCTGTTGATTAAATATGCAAATATTATTGTTGAAATGGGGTTAGGCCAATAATCAGAACACCTACATATCCAAATACACAACCACCATAATGGCTCCAACATTCTACATGTCATCATACTTGCTATATGTGATGTATGTTTCTAGCATATTTCCAGAGATGTGAAAGCATTGGTGACCAAGCATAGTGCCCATCCATGTATATTTCCAAATCCTTTAGGAACACACATTTATAATACATTATATAAATATTTGTGAGCATATCATAGTGCCCATGTATAACATGTTATTTTGTGAGCCTACCCAATACATGTTAGGAAAAGGAAATGCAAGCAATAAGTGAGAATGGAGACTTGTATGTAACTAAAAGAGGGGCATACATTAGAATTTTTAGGCCATACATTAGAATTTTTTAGAATTTCCAGTGTACTGTTGTAGGATTGCCACTATGCAAATAAGGCATTGACTTGATAGTCACAGTCCCATTAGTATGATAAATTATGGGAGAGAGAAAAACATCCCTACACAAATATTAACCGATAAGTGTGGTTTTGGTGTATCATTTGGAGAATAACATCCTCTAACAATAGTTGTTATTATGACTCTTAAAGGGTCCTACATGAGATCTGGGCACTTTTAGGCCCTTGATATTTCTAGCTTAAGAACCAATAACCAACAGGTATGTGCACCCTAGAAATCATGGAAAAGATCATAAAACATATTAGGTAAAATGGATAATCATCTACAACATCACAACAGCATTCATGGGAAAACTAAAAACCACTTACAACCATCAAAAGTAAGGGTTACAACAACAACAAGTGTAGAGTAAGGAGAGAGGAGTGGCCAAGAAAATGAATAATCGGGCTAATGTAGAGTGGAGAAGTAACCTAGAAGTTTGGAAGACGAGACTAACCAAGATTCCTTGAAAAAGGAACTCATGTCAAAGATGCTTTTTGAGGGAAGTGACCAACATAACAACTACGTATCACTTCTATCCGAAGTAAATGTAGATGAATGTAAAGATATGTTCTTTCAAGGAGATAGTCCATTAAAGGAGAACCTCCAAGCCCTGTACAGACATATATTAGCAAAAATTGTACTGTTGTATTTGCTGCATATGCATAACAATTCGTCTCAATATTGACAACGTTGAAAGGCCAAACTCCAATGGGAAAAATCATACATATAAATCTTGTGAATGGACAAAGGGCATTTGGAACTCCTCTGAATTAAGTTTGTGTAGTGTTTGTTGTTATGGATTACAGAGACCTATGCAGTGGATCCTTGAATGTAATGAGGACCAAGAGCATTAGACATAGACTCATTAAATCTGCAAATATTATTGTTGAAAGGGGGTTAGGCTAGTAATAAGAACACCTGCATATCCAAATACACAACCACCATAATCGCTCCAACATTCTACATGTCATCATACTTGTTATATGTGATGTATGTTTCTAACATATTTCCAGAGACGTGAAAGCATTGGTGACCAAGCATAGTGCCCATCCATGTATATTGCCAAATGGTGTTGAGAAACATTTCCATAGTTAAGAGATAAGAAATGGTGTTTTGATGAGATCGATGGCCTTATATACATAGTGTTTTTGGTTATCCATGTTTTATCAAGTGATCTATTCTTAACAATTAATTTACTTGAATAGTTGAATAGTATTGTAATTTAGATTGTAATAGAATTGTATTTATTTAGATTGTTTTTGTTATTTTCATAAACAAACATAAATTTATTTGATGGGTCCTAACATGAAACTATTGCAACATGAAAAAATATGAAGTATGTTGAATGATGTTTTGAAAGGTAAAGTATAAGAAGACAGTGTGAAGATCCACAAATCAAGGTATAATTATGTTTTCTTTTGTTTAATTGAGCTGTGTATTGGGTATTTATGCATGTGCACACACATACATTTAGTTGATGATGATGATTACCATACATTGAGAAAAAATTGGTTCTATCTTATCTAAACAATTACCTTAAATAGTTAGATTTATCAGGATAACTGGCCCCTTGGTAATACTTTACCAATTCCATATAGCTATGAATTCCATATGTACATGAAAATACATGGGAAATGGCCATTTGTCGTCGGACATATGGCTATGAATTACATTTTATCCATTCGTCATATTGTTTAAACATTGAATCACCCAATTAAAACTTATATGCATGTGCATGACATTGAATTGAAGGATCATAAGAGGGCACACTATTTTCTTTGTGGGTGAGTCTTGTTTTCTTTCTTTTGTTTTAAGTCTAAATTCTAAATAAGGACTTATTTTTGCATTTCAAATTACACCATGATATCTTCCACTTGTACCCACGTCCTCCTTAAAGCAATGATTGATGATGACAAGTAGAAGCAAACCCCAACCTCCAAAATCCCATAAGATGCAATGTTTCACCTTGTCCACAAAAGTGTCCAAGAGAAGGCCTAACCAAACTGGAAGGAAACCTAAACTTATGTTGTGTCTCCCCTAAGTCACCTTCAAGAAAGATGCCCCTCCAATAATATTCATATAGCAACAAAAAAAACAACTTCTAAGAGATATCGGTCTCTATATATCCAATGGAGTGATCCAATACTCAATTAATATAGAAACAAGCCCTTCGTTCAGTGAAAAGTATCCTCCAAGGCCGAGTGCTTGATGAAAGAAGTCTTTCAATGGTGTCCTCAATCCTATGTAGACATAGTTGAAATACCTCGCAAATGGAACTAGATTACTTATGTGGATTGGATAAACATTTTTAAGCCTCATGTGATATATAGAGGAGCCTTTATAACACATCATTGTTGGCATACTTCTTCACTGCTGAGTTTTTTTTGCCTAGATTGTACCTTCATTATGATAGGAAAGGTGCACAAAACTCTTGAAAAATGAGTCAAAGGTGGATTAGCCCTCTATGAAAGTGAAGATAAGCCAGTAGGGCCAACGCCTCTAAAAAATTCACCCTACAGTGCTTAAAAATCAACATAATATCCCATGTGAGCTTCCTGAAAATGATAATGTTGAAGTGCTACTGTTGATTCGACGCCAAGAGATAGTTATTTGCTGCTACAATATGCCCAAGGACACTTTTATACTATTGTTCTTTACACATATCTCACCCAAACATGGTATTTTGAAACCTATTGTTGTGTTATACCCATTCATTTTCCCTATATTTCAAGGTTTTGATCCATTCTCATCAATACATCTTCCCAAAACTAGACTACCGCTCACTAGGGGGTCAAATAGGGCTGAGAAATGATTTTAAGGACTAGTATGTGCCCAACAACATGGATATTTAGGGTCATTATTGTTGTTCATTACACCAAACTTCCCATAGACATAGATTTACTTCTCTAATATCCACAAACTCTGCCCAGAACAAGCTCAAAGTCATATCAGACTTTCTAGATATCATTGTTTACTATTGATACTTATTATAAAAAGTTCTCAGGTCTAAGTTTTAGCCACTTTACGTATGTTTCCAAGCGTGGTAATGCTACAAACATAAATATAATTAATTAGAATTAATTTAAAAGTCAATAAATTAAGCTTAGCATCAAATGGAAATTTAAGGGAAAAACCTATTAGCTAGAATGGCTTTGGTACCAACGTAACAACGGAAGTGCTAAATTAACATAAATTAACATATTAAGTGCCTTTCTATTCCTCAATATCTGCCATTTCCTTATCTTCATTTATCTTAATTAGTAGTATCAACCTTGAGACCTACCATTTGCATGCCATTGTAGACTCTCCGAGTAGGATACCATTCTATTAGCTTTCCCAGCCTCTATGCTTGGCTACAGCCATCTACCTCTCATGTAGCATTTCAATCCATTTTTCGAATACCCTCTCAAACACTATGAAACTACTTTGTCTAGATGTATATGTAAATCCTATGCTTGTTAGTCCAAACTTAATATTTTTGACAATACGTGTTTGTATGTAAACACTATACTGAGTATGTGCCCTACTTGTTTCAAAGGTATTATTGGTATGCTTGATTAGGAAGTGATTCTTTACTAGTTATTTAATTAACAAACGTCATTTCAAGTTACTAAGCGGTTAGTCATGCATATGAAGCTTCAAGATAGGACCTTGAGTTTCCTCTATTGTATCTTGTGTTTATGCCAGAAACTGTACTCTTAATTTCCTATATGCAAGTTCTCTTCAGTGTCATATCGCTCTCTTATTAGGGTTGCAGTTTGTATGCATGGTCAAAGGCAGTTGGTTGGTCACCTCACTCACAGTCCATCCAATGAAAAACCTATGAACCGAATGGCCCAATTGAATGAATTGAAGGGACTCAAGAGTGAAATGAGTTTTCATGAATACTGCAAGCTTGATTAAACTATAATAATATAACCCCTACAATACTTTGATATTTTATGCTTCGGACTGTAAATATTTGTGTCAAGACCTCATGCTACCTAAATATACAGTCTTACAAGCCTCATCCTCCATAGATCCTACTGATCAATTTTTTATCAAAACTGGGCATTTTAGTATTCTTTCCCAATCATCATTCGGATTCCACATGCCATGTCTTCCATTTGATTAAATATTATAGTGAGAATTTTTGAAGCTATCATAGTTAAAGACAAGAACCACTCTCAACCAATGGAAAACCTCAGAGTGGTAAGGGTCTTGAAGATCTCCATTCTTATTGCAGATTTATTTTTGTGCTTGTGATGAGTTGAGCTCTATTTCCATCCCCTTTTTAGACCCATAATCCACTGTTCGTATTTCTATTTAACTTTGATGTTGAAAAAGGTAAATTGGGTAGATTTCATCGCCACGATCCCACTTCAAGTGCTTCATTGCTATCCTTTTGGTGATCAAGTGTGATCATCGCCTTTATTCGTAGTTTCCCAAGTGTCTGCTTAGGTTGTATGTAGTATATCTTTGAAATATGAGAACAATGTTCACAGATTCCTGAGATTCATATAATTCCAGAGGCCTTAAAATAACTTTCAAACTCCCTCGGTGACATGTACCCCTTGGTAAATCAATTCCTTGATCAATCATAAACATAATGCTTGGGTACCATTTGTTTAGGTTGTTTCTCGTCCTCTGCCTATAGTGGATTTTAAGCATTCCATTTTATACATCCTAGCTGTTCTTCACATGTATAGAATTAGATGGGTTTTAGTGTCTAATGCAAATAGCCAGGCTTCGATGTTTTTTCCGAAGGAAAAATGTTTTTTATTGAAGAAATCCAATTTGCAGCCACGACTTTTGATAATGCTATGAGCTATAATAGGCAATTAGTTGAAATTTTGATGTTGTACGTCTATTTAAATAGAATTTTATTCTGAATTAACTCCTTTCTTGGTTGGTTCTGATATCCTTATGAGTTTATCTACATTCTATTTTGCAGGCTTAGGAAAGACTAAGAAGGTTACATGGATTCTCATCAAACAATGATTTCTTGAGGTTTTTGACTAATTGTTCATCTGGGTAGTTATCTAGAATCTGACAGTAATAACACTAAACATAAGAGACTGTTTGTGAAATGCTCTCAGTATAGGTATCTACAGGAAGTGAAATTTATTCCAGTGTGATGGTTTTCAGAACTGCCTGTTTCAGCTATGTTGTCTAGACTCTATACTGGTAACAATATTTTTATCCTTGTTTGTGATTGTAAATTAAAATTATAATGTAGTATTTTGAACTTTTGAACATTATATAGTTGTAACATAGAGTAACATCCAGTTCGTTTACAATACAATAATGCCGAGAAGCAAGCTATCTTAGCCAATGTTTTGCCTTTGTCTATAATTTCAAGACTATTCTAAATGTTGGTATTAGGTAAAGAAATGAATTTCATAATTTTCAACACCTTCTAATTTGTGTTGAAATCCTAAGAACAAGAGGTAAACCGTGCTCCTACCCTGGATAACTCTAATGTTATGTCATTGGTTGTGATCTACTTAGAGATGAAAATATCAGTAATCACGTGTATTTTTCAAGTTGCAATTTAACATCCACAAAAGCGTAACTACACAGTCACTGAATGAGAATGGTTAGCAATCATGCATAACATTTAAAAAATCTGATATTATTTGATTCCTATTCCTAAGACATTTTGAACTACCATTTTAGAACCTGGAAATCATGTTCAAGTTAGTGTTGAGTTATTTGATTTATGTTGAGTTATTTGAGTTGTTTGAGTTAAGTTCATTCAATTCATTCATCAAGTTAGTCTATTTAAAAATTGACATAGTAAAAGACCTAACATTAATATAAGAGATTCAATAATGTAATAGTTAAAACTTAGGTTATCTAAGGTTGAATATCACATTTTGTCAAAGCCTCGCAATAAGACATTGAACTTATTAGCCAAAAACATTTGAAATCAAAGGGTAAGCTAATTGGTGAATGGAAACCTTTCAAATGAAATATTTTTTTGAAATACCTTGGAGAGCATGACTGCTGAGTTTTGAATAGGTCATTCATTATATCAATTGAAACACTCTTTTGGTATGAACATGGATATCAAAACTGTTAGGTTTGGAATATGCTTGTGGGAATATACACCTTTCTAAATATCCCTAGGTGCAAACAAACCAATTAGTGCAATGTGCACTAACAACTTCTCTTTAATATTCATACCGTTAAAAAAGAATTGATCTCTTAGATATGTGTCATAAGGTATCTCACCACTATGCTTATGTCAGTCATGCATGTATTGGTGGGGTTGTTATTCAAGAGCACCTTCTAGGAAATTTTCACACTCTAGTACAGACTCTACAGTAGTCAGTGATCCATGTATTGTTGAGTTTGTCCTTCAGGAGAATCTTCTGGGAATTATTGACACTCTAGTATAGAGTAGTCATTGCTTCATACATTTTGTTAGCCTATTTTCCTACAATATGAGGGATTAGGTGGCACTTCATTGAATCCATAATTACCATCCTTGATTTTTTTTCTCATATTGACCCAATCATTGGGGATTCAAACAGGGTGCTCCCGGTGATTCAAGAAGGAAGAGAGATAATATTTGGTGGTGTTGATCCTAATCACTTCAAGGGTAAACATCAATATGCTCTTGTTACTCGAAAGGGTTACTGGAAGGTATGTACTAGAATCATGTTAGTTTTCCATGTTTAAGATTGACTGTGTTTAAGGATAAACACCTGCATACCTTGTTCTTTGTATGAGTCATAGTTACTAGTAGGTATGTCATGGGATTATTCTACTCTAATAAATCGATTTTGTTATTTCCTTCAGTTTGGCATGGGATACTTCCTCATTGATGATCAATCAACAGTTCTGCATACAGTCCATCTTCTTCAATTGGGCACATGCTTGCTTCTTAAGAAATCTTATGAAAATATTGATGGCATTTTATGAACATTTAGTTGCAGGTTTCTATGCTAGAGGTTGTGTTTCTATTGCAGATTATGGAACTTCTTTGCTAGCTGGTCCATCGGTAAAGCTTGCAAACCTTTGATCTTTTGGAAATTTGTTGTATAAGTTAGTGGTGTTTTCTAGGTCTGTGCACGATAAAAGAATATAAACCATAGGGGTGTGGCACATCTGATGCTTGTATGCTCAAGCAATCAACGAATGCTCAATAATTCTCATTTTATATCTTTGTTTTGATCAACCAAATCTTAGTATCTTTGTTTTGATCAACCATATCTTGATCACCTTGACATATTGGGCATACTATATTCATTAATTTTACTGTTTATATTATGTCTATCAGTGTAATTACTTCTTTACATTATCATGATGTTGGGGCCACTTCCTAGCAATCATTATTTCAAAACCAATAAGGAAAACCTATACTTCTGATATAGATGTCCCATATGTCGCAGATAATAACATGAATAGGTTTTTTTGCATAAGTTTGGTTCATTGTATTTGTGTGATAAAAGTTTGATGGTTATCTCCATAGATTATCATGATTCATGTGGATGTCTTCATATTTTAAGGGACCTTCCTTTTAGGAATTTATTTCTGCACAAAATATTTGGTCTTACTTAGTGGAAATTAAATTCAATCCTTCTTTCTTAGAGAAAATGAATTTATCATTTTTGTCTTTTTAATGCTTGCTGCAATTTGATGATTTTTTTCCAATTTTTTCGTCGGTGTTGCCAAGAAGTTCTATTTGGGACCCTTTCAACTTTTTTGTTGATGCCAAATTTTTTAACAATGCTTTATAGTAGTGGTATATACATTATGCAATGGAACATACCATGATGGAGTTGGATACCTACACATGGGTAGCATAGATGACACTAACATGATGAATTGTGTAGCCCATGTTGGTATTTTTGCATCAAAGCACAATGTCTATCCTTTGTATTGTGATAATAACAACACTAGTCAACAGCTTTACATTTTCAACGTGTTATTTCAAAAAGGGAATTGCAGCTAGCTTCATCTTTGATTCATTTTGTTTCTGAACATTCTGGGAAAGTTTGCAGATACGAAGTATGCCATTTTTATAATTTTTTGCAATTGTGTTGTTATTCATAGGATCAAAAAACTTGTATTTATACACTAGAGAAGTATCCTATTGAAACATTGAAAAGTGATTTACATCAATTTGTTCGTGTGAAGAAAACTTGTCTGAACAAAATTGTTCTTGACCAGGTAATGTTCAAAGACACCTTGAGATTGGATGAACAACATTCTTTTGAGAATAATATTTTTAACTCTATGTAAACCATTCATGTCAATCTAGCTTATGATTTCAATTATTGTTTTAGAGCTAGTTTTTACGTCTCTAAGGGATGACACTTTCCTTATTGTTGCATTATACGCATCCATCACCGACATGAGAAGAGTGCACCAATAGTGGATGTAGAAAGCGATTCTATAGCGAATCAGACTTTGTCATATGAACATGAAAGTTCAGAAGGTGAAAAGAGGTTAAATAACGGTAAAGATAACTCTCCATCTAATATTGAAAAGACAAGAGAATACACTAGAAAAAACAAATAATGGTTCGAAAAATGGTTTCCAAAATATTTATTTATGTACTTCAACCAAGGATTTGCAGAAAAATACTCAAACAACTACTAGAAATGAATTTCCATATATTAGATCTAAAACAAAAATCCATGTCAGAAGAGATGAAATTTTACCACAGGTATCAAGTGGCACTGAGTCAACTTCTAATGGTCATTCACATTGTAGTAAGAGGGGATATCATGGAGTTTGTTTCTTGGAAGGAGAATCAAATGAACCCCAAGGAGGAAAATAATTCACAAGCCATAAGTACTAGGGAACACCGCTTACATGAGGAAGAGGAGTTACCAGAATTGGATTTGTTGATACCAGGCAAAGATGGTATGGAAAAAAATTGTTTCAAATGTACAAAAGGAGGATCATTGTACTATTGCAATAGGTGATTTCCATGCATGATGCGTATTTAAAAATATATGCATCTACCATTCTAGGTGAAACTTTTGATTTCCATGTATGTTCTTACAAAAGAGCCCTTCCAGCTTAACAAAAAACTCAGTAATATGCTATAGAATCCAAAAAAATATTACTGGCATTCCTAAATAATAGGTCAATCCAAGGTAATGAACATAGATCATTGAACAATAATCATAAGAAATGTGAAAAGGGAGGGGAAGAATTTCCAACAAATTCAATATTTTTGAAGAACCTTCTAGTCATACAAGTGATTTTAGTTTAGGTTCCAAAAGAAAACAACATATGTGTAGCAAAAGCTCTAAAAATTTGTTCCTGAAAATAAAATAAATGTTGAAATTGAGAATGACCTACACTATAAATACAATGAAGCTGATGATGTTATGCATGATGGATATCTTGAAGATGGTAACAATGAGGATAGGAAATGCCATTTACGTATTAGGAAATCAACAATGAGGTATTTAATAACACAATTTTGGGATACTAGGATTTTAAAATTTTCCATGGTATTTAAATTTTAGTCTATCAGTTTGCATATTTGTAAAATTTATTTCAAAGATAAATTTCTACCAGCCATCTTTGAGGATTTGAATTAAAAGAGTAGAAAATAAGTGTACAATATCATTTACTTTAGAGCAATTTACTCTGCTAGGTTTGATGTTCAGGGGAACTTGTCATCTACCTTGTGTACATAGGAATAAATTAGCTTGGAAAAAGGATGAATAGGAGGATTTGAAGGTGGAACTTCCTACAGTGAAAACTTCATTTTGTTTTTTTATGTATATTTTTACTAGTAAACACTTTGAGTGCATATCCATGGATCACTGGCTCATTTTGAGGGGAGTTTTCTTCACAAAGAAAAGTATGCAGATATTTCCAATGAGATAAACCAATGTAATCACATGGAAATGGATATTGGAACATGGGAAAGCGATACTTGACAAGTTGTGTATGCCATTTGACTTAAAGGATAAATGGTGTAATATGAAGAAGAGTAATTACTGAATCGTGTACATACATGGATGAAATTTGTAATTGCACAATACAAGGAAAAATTTCTTATTCAACTATTTACAATCTTGGATTCTTAGTTATGGCTCTTAGGCACTTCTCCACTAAATGATTTCAAGCAAATTAAAAATTTTGTAGTGCCATGTCATGTTGTATTTTTCTTGCTTGTGTAATTTTTATACATGCCTATTTTACCATCAAAACAGTCACACCTCAATTGTAGAGTTCCAACACAAATGACACAATATTTACTCTGCCAAATATCTTAAGTTAATTCCTAGTCAATATGAGTCATCTCAACCAATCTGAGGGTGAATGCTAATTAAATTTTGACGATGTTTACAAGTGGAGGGGTTGGACAAAATGGCATGCCAAAATCTAATGTTGCCTTCAGGTGATGGAGTCTAGGAATATTTGTATGCTTAGGAAATGGTTCACAACCGCTACACTTATGTAAATAAGAGATCACCTTGCCACCATACAACATTATTGTAACTGTATGCCTTTAGTAGATTTCAGATTTTGAATAATGTAGAGATGTGAAATAATCTTTGTTGAAAATTGAACAATATTCAAAACCTTAGTCAATAAAAAAGACTATTGTGTCTTTATAAATGAGAATTCAAACCTTGTCGAAAGTATTTGATGCCAACATGTAAAACAGTAGAATGTCACCTCATGAATGATGATTTTGGATATATAATTAAGCCAAGATGATAGTCATGAACTTTATTAGCTGCAAAATTAAGTTCACTTATAATATGAAAATAGATCACAAGGAAAAGGTTCATCATGGAATCATCATAAAATAATGTATCTAGACATGTTTGAAAATAAAACTCTTTGGGATACTCATGCCAACTGTTTCGTTTTCTATTGGAAATAAAACATTCATACTTACTCCAGATCAGGTTTGGTTTAGTCCCAAATAAACAGATGCTATTTGTTGTCTGATTCACCTGTAGTATTGATGTCTTGTCTATCATCTATGGTTTGATGTTTGTAATCTCAGTTTGTTTTAAAATAGGTTGTTGGGAATTCAACATTGTAGGAGATATGTAGAAGAAAGGCATTTATGTTAGAAATGTGCATTTGAATAGAAGTTGCATACAACTTTCTGTAGAGTACATACGACGATTTAGTAATTTTAGCTTCTTTTTTTTTATACTTTGATTCCTAAATTTGCATTGTACGTTCTTGAATTGTAAGTAAACAAATCAAATATCCTTATTACATATAACATGAGAAGAGGTTGTTAATAGGTTTCAAATTAATTTTAAAACTAATTTAAGTTGTCATGTGATCCATTGTTTTTGGATGAGGTTTTGATTATCATAAACTAATCCTAAAGATAATTTGCAGTTTTGAAGCAGAATATACATTGTGTTTTGCAATCTTCGTGGGTATCCATTGGTGGAAATCAGTAAGTGGAATTTCTCTCGTTCCCATTTGGAATTGTATAATACACAGTGATCTGAAATGGATCTATGTTTGTTTTTCAAGCTAGAGTGAATGTTTTTTGCTTGCAATTAGAGCACATTTGAGGGTTTGTTTATATAATGTTAGGGTTTAAAATCATGAAGCTACTACTGTATTTTGGAGTTGAATAATAAGTTATTTGCATGGGATTTGAACAGATATTTAAGGGTTGGAAATGGAAACCAACTTGTTAGGGATCCAAAGACAATAAGTCGTGCCCTAGCTAATGAGAAAGTTAGATGGAGTTTACAGACTACCAGATCTCATTTGGCTAAAAAACAACATTATTTATAGTTGTTTACAAGATTTGGAAAATGCAATAAGGAGGGAGGTAAATGTCCTTACATTCATGATTGAGAAAAGGTAGATATATACACTAAATTCCTGAAGGGTATATGCTCCAATGTCGACCGTGAGTTGAATCACAAGGTATAGTAAAACATTAACTCCATACACTAGACATGGAGATGTCTAGATAAAAGAAAATTGATGCAGTTTCTAGGATCTTATGGTAGGATTGATTATGTTTTATCTTACTTGTTTTGTTTATTTTTATGCACAAATTACTCCACAGTGCATGAAATATTGCTCATATTTTCTACAGGGTGAGTTAATCTGACATTTTGTGTATTACGCTATCAGAATTTGTTGAATCCTAGTAGCCTAGATAATCTATTGTTTTTTTCTTTTGACATGTTATTACACCAAGGATAATTTCCCTTATAAGCATGTGAATATTCACACAAAAGCTTCAGTTTTTTATGGATTTCTCAAAGTCTATTGTGTTGAAGGTGATAAGGTATTGCATGTTTCATAGTGGAAATTGCATTTTGTAATTTTTTTATATGTTTATTTATATTCTTGGTGTATGTAGTCCTTGTGTGTTATATCAATTATATAGTGTATGTTTGTGTATTGAAATTTACTATGTATGGTTTTTGGAAATGCAAGGATGAGTTAAGATGAAAAGTGTATACAAATTTAATTAAATGATCAAAACATATATGTCAAAGTACAAAGCATCATCCAATTTTTCTAATAAATTGTAGCCTGCCACTTTAAAGTTATTGCACGCTAAGTCCAAGGTGGTACCCTTCATAAATGACACTTCTAGATTTGAAATCAAAGGGTAAATTAACTGGTGAATGGAAACCTTTCGATTTTTTTTTGTTAGTTACACAACTAGGTGTCACTTTTCCGACGGACATTGGAGGATGTCCAACGCATTTGTTGAAGCTCCGACACTTTTAGCCGTTAGTCAGCCAACGCATTCTCGTCGCATCTTCAACGCCCTCCCACAGATGTAGCCAATCCCGTCAGACGTCTAACTCCCCACACATCGAAAAACCTACAGGTAAGTGTCAGAAAGGCGACAGTATATGCAAGTTTTTTGCGATGCTTTCAGACAGTAGAATGTCGAATATATGACGCATTTGTTGAAGCTTAAACACTTTTAGTTGTCGGTCGGCCGACGCGTTCCCATCGCATCTTCGACGCCCTCCCAAAGACGTCCGACGGGATTGCCATGCCTTCGACAGCCAAGCCCGTTGGAAGTAAGACTCCCCACACATTGAAAAACCTACGGGTAAGTGTCGGAAATGCGACAGTATATGCAAGCTTTTTGCGACGCTTTCAGACAGCATAATGTCGAATATTCGACGACGTGGTGTCGTCAGATCTTCGACAGGTATTAACAAGATGTCAAATATCCGACGCTATTCCACCGAAGGCAAAAAAAAAAAAGCCGATGTCGAATAACCCACAGGGCATTGTCAAATTTCAGACATGCAAGCCATCGGATTTTGGGCTCAATTTCTATTGTGTTTTGTTTCATTTCTTCATTTCACACGGTTCTATGAAAGAGAAGAGGAAGATGAAGAGTATTGTAGCCAAGGAATTATTTTTCCCTTTTCATTGTTTTATTTCTTCCCATTAGCTATTTATTTCTATTATTTTGCATTTCGCATTGTTGTTACGTTCTTATTTGGTTGTGTTGTTTGTTTTTGTTGGTTTGAGCGGTTTTCCTCTATTTTCCATGTTATGGTGGATTCATTTTAGGATTTTTTTTCAAAATATGTGGATATAAAATGAGGAGAAAGTATAAAAAATAAAATGAGACTTTTTTGTGCATCATGGATGCATATCCATAGGGGTTTTCACCTACGTTTATTTGCGGGTTAACAATGTTTGTGTACATGTAGAAAACTATTTTTTGTTCACGCCATTCTATTTTCTGTTCGCGGTGCTTATATTCTATATGAACGCACCGATGCTTCACTTTGGTGAAGGTGCACCAGTGATAGTCTTTGGTTAAGGCGCATCGATGCTTCTCTTTGATGAAGGTGCACTTATGATCATTTTTGGTATAAGTGCATCAGTTGTCATATTTTAAGGTATGGGCATACTAATGTTCTTCTTAGGTATCATAGCATTGATTATCCATGTTCTACCTATTATCTTCCTTCCGTGGATGAGTATTTATATTATATTATATATTAAATATATTATATTAAAATATAATATATTATATATTATATTAAAATATAATATATAATATATTATATTAAAATCTAATTTAATATATATATATATAATCTTAACCCACGTATCTTTTTATTGTAGTTTTTTATTTTTGAAATAAATGTAAAGTATGTTAACTTTAAAATATATATTTAATATAATATATATTTTTATTATGTATTATGGTTTTTAAAAATTGTATTTTGAATATATATTTTATTGAATGACAAACTTTTATGAGAAGCTTATTTTTATTTTTATTTACATTTTTTATTTTAAATCACATTAATGTAGTGTTTTAAATTAATTTTATTTTTTTACAACTTTTTAATTTAATTTAATTATAGTTTTATAGATTATATTGTAAAAGGTAAAATTTTAAGGCGATCAATAATCAGCCTACTGCGCAGTAGGTCGTTGTCTTTCAAGCGACGATAGTTGTGCAACAAACTGTTGGATCTCAAGCCGCTTCAAATCCGACGGCTTGTTGTGCAGCTGCTGTCGCATTAAAGCCTGCGCAGCAGTAGGCTGGTAAATTTTCACCAGTTTCTAATATACCTTCCCCACAAAATGACAAACTCATACTATTTTATTATATCTCTTAGGAGGAGGCCTGTTTTAGACCTCAAAATTTCTCTAATTAAAGAAGTAAAAAAATGGTCTTAAAAGAGGAAAAAATTTGGTTTCTTTTATTTATTCATTTGACATAGTTCTACTCCAGAGAAAAAGAAGAGGAAGAGGAAGAGTGTTGTAGCCAAGCAACCAATTTTTCCCCTCTTCATTGTTTCATTTCTTCATGTTATCTATTTTATTTATACTATTCCGCATTTCTCAGTATTGTTCATAATTTTTTATTTGTTTGGTTGTTTGTTTTGGTTGTTTTGAAGGTTCCTTTATTTTCCAGGTTGATGGCAGATTTCTTTTAGGGCTTTACATCAAAATATATGGGTTTTCCCCCGCTTATTAAAAGAAGCATTTTTTTAAAAACTTTTGAAAGAAGCGGGAAAAACATATTAAGAAGAGGGGAAAAATAGGATTTGTTTTATTTCTTCATTTCACACGGTTCTATGAGAGTGAAGAGGAAGATGAACAGTATTGCAGCCAAGAAATTATTTTCCCTTTTTCATTGTTTTATTTCTTCCCATTAGCTATTTTATTTATATTATTTTGCATTTTGCATTATTGTTAATTTCTTATTTGGTTTTGTTGTTCGTTTTTGTTGGTTTGAGGTGTTTTCCTCTATTTCTCATGTTATGGTGGATTAATTTTAGGATTTTTTTTCAAAATATATGGATATAAAATGAGGGGAAAGTATAAAAAAGAAAATGAGACTTTTTTGTGCAGCATGGATGCATATCCTTAGGGGTTTTAACCTACGTTTATTTGCAGGTTAACAATGTTTGTGTACATGTAGAAAATGGTTTTTTGTTGACCACATTCTATTTTTTGTTGGCGGTGCTTCTATTCTATATGAGCACACCGGTGCTTCACTTTGGTGAAGGCACACCAGTAATACTCTTTGGTTAAAGCGCATCAATGCTTCTCTTTGGTGAAGGGGCACCTATGCTCATTTTTTGTATAAGTGCATCAGTGGTCCAATTTTAAGGTGTGGGCACACTAGTGTTCTTCTTTGGTATGATAGCATTGATTCTCCATGTTCGACATATTATCTCTAGTGGATGAGTGATTTTGGAGAGTTCTCATCAAACAATTTTCATGTAACAATTGAGTGGTTTTGTAATTAGAAGAGATCCACTCTTTAAGTGGTAAATGGAATGGTTTGACACTTTTCATGCTTTTGTATAGGTGTCTTCATCACCATTACTATAAATTGTAATGTTTAACATTTCAATATTAATTAGTGTACATTTTCATAATATTGTTTTTATTTTTATTGATAAGGGTGAGAACTAATACTTGGGATATTTAAAACCAAAGTTAGTATATTAGTACATTTTGATTAGTTATCATGTATTTATTGAATCATCCTCTTTATTTGCATGTTAAAAAGGTTTTTGTGCACAACACGTTGTTCTTTTTGTCATATGTGCTCTTCTTTGGCTTGGGTGCACCAATGCTGATTGTTGGTTAAGGTGCACCGATGCTCATATTTGGTATAAGTGCATTTATACTTCTTTAATGTAGGTGCAATGGTGCTCCATGATCGATGTGCACTATTGTGGTTTTGGCCAAAAAAGCATCGGTGCTCTTCTTTGGTGAAGGAACATCGATGCATCTTTGGCATAAGCACACCAGTGAATATTTGGCATAAGCGCACCGATGCATCTTTCGTAGAAGTGCATTGATGCATATTTGGTATAAGCTCATTGGTGCATATTTTGTATAAGCGCACTGGTGCGCTTGTCTCATTAAACCACACCAATTAAAAACGCTTCGCTAAATCCTCTGACTGCCGAGATTTTTTAGTTATAATAAATTTCTGTAAAAACCTCTACTAAAACATCTGGTACCATTTGCAAAGGTTCTAACTGAGTTTTTTCTGTAAATTTTGACCAATATTGTAACACTAAAAACCTTCACTATAACCTTCACTACAAGCCCTTTTCCTTGTAGTGAGAGGAATTCCTCTATTTATAACATCATAAATAGGCACAACATTTAAGAATGACAACTATATAATTAGGAAGACAAGGACTAGTCTATGCGTTGACAAGGAAAAATTTTATTGTTCAAATAATAGGGTTTCTCCCTAAATAGAAGTTATGATTGGAACTCACACTATTTGGAATAAGAAACCCATCAAGTTTTTGGCCCAACAACTGCTACAAATTTTTAAAATTATTTCTTCTAAAATCTTAAAATACAAAATGCAAATACAATCCAATTCTATATGTAGTATACAATTCTACTCTAGATACTTTCTTATAAACTAATAACTAAGAATTTGAATACAACCAACCATACTTTTACAATTAATTTCAACAAATAGTTACTAATTTCTTATAAACTAATAACTAAGAATTTGAATACAACCAACCATACTTTTACAATTAATTTCAACAAATAGTTACTAATTACATAATTAATTTATTAATCTAAAAAAACCTACCATCAATATATAATTATAGTTTTGTGTTATAAGCTATAAAAGAACAACTAAGAAATAAACAAAAACAACAATGCGTTCTTAATTGTAGAGGGATCTACATATTAAATATACATACTAAATATACCTTCTTTTTACAATTCCAAAAACATAGAAAAAGTTCTACACACATACATATTTAGAATCTTAATCTTTCTCTAAAAAAGCTTAACCAATAATTGTTTATCTTCATTTATTCTCCAAAGAAGTTTAGGAAATTGAACAAGCAAAATCCCTTTCTCCTTATGAAAGGTTATATTAATATATTTTCTAAAAGTAACTATTTCTTGAATGTGTCTATGGGCTTTTGGTTTCCAAAACATATTTTTTCTTTAACTTTAATAAAGCTTATATTCTATGTTCAACTTTATCTGGAAAATATGCACTCCAAACCTCATATGTTAGACTAATCCAGCAACACATGGAAATCTCAATTTCTCCAATGTCATTTTTATTTTTATTTTTGTGAAAAAGAGTTTAACCTTTATATTAAAAAGTTGAAATTGGTTCTTACATAATAATTTATACAAAAAAATTGAACATATACATTATGCGGAAGTCTGTAGAGTTATTAAGTAACATCATACTAAAGTAGAAACAAGGTTAAAAGAACTTGTATCGGTCTACTGCAAGCAAAGTGTAGGCATAACACAAAACAAAACAAAAAACAACTCCAAGGCATCTTAGCGACTAAAACCAACTCCAAAGCAACTTAGCAACTAAGCAATCATCTCTTAGTCAATAGACATGGAAGCACTCAACGATAGAAAGAGTCATTCCAGATCTCATAGATAATATGCCCATCCATATCACCAATCCCAATCTTAGATAAACGGTCAGCTTCAGTGTTAAGTTCATGGTATGTATGACTGAAAGTGATACACGTGAAAGCAGATATCAATGTGTGGACTTTAGACTTCCAATGTTCCAAGAGAAGCAATTGGAATTCAGAAACACCATTTGCCTAAACGACAATGACCTGCAAATCTCCAACAATGAAAATATTCTCCACACTGAATGCCCTCGATAGAAAGAGAATAACCCAGAGTGCCAAAATATTTGTTCTGGAATTTGTCCCACGTCTAGCCTTCATCCATCCCGTAATCACCACCTATGAATTGAGTTTTAGAACAAAACCCACACCACTAACACCCGTTTGTGTAGCACCATTGAAAAAACCAGCTGGACAATCCAATGGAAAGGTTGGTTGTTGTATAACATGGATCTTCTTTGGATTTTTGGGCTTGATCCAAGATGAAAAGGCTCCAACTGTTTTACATACCATGACAGAAGGAAAGAACTTACAATCATCAAACAGAGTTATATTGTGGATCTTCTAGCATTCCCAAAGTATAAATAAAGGTAGATAACTAAGATGCTTCTATGAAGAATACCAGTGAAAAAGGTTAACGGACAACAGCTCACTATCCCAAATGATCCCAATCTAAAAGTATCTACATAACTCCGACATAATGTGCCTGAAGAAGGAACAATTGCCAAATATATGATTCACACTTTCAACCTCCACCCTGCACAAAATACATATATTCGGACCAACAAAACATTTCTGTTGCAAATGGTCCCAAGTAAGCATGCGATAATGCAGACAAAGCCACACAAAAATTTTAAACTTAAGCTGACAAGGAGCTTTCCATAACCATGAAATCCACCAGCTAACCGAAATCTCTGAACCGGACTCGAAAATAAAATCGCAGGCCAATTTCGCAAATACAGTACCACCATCCTTATTTCTCCCCCACACCAACTTATCAGGACATGATGAGAGAGAAATACCTGCATGAATCAAACCAACTCTATAACGAGACCATTCGTCACCAAGACTACCAGACAACTGGAGATCTTGGGTCGAGGCCCAATTATCAAGTCCACAAGAATCCAAATGCCAAACCTCCTGTAATACCACCAAATTCCTATGATGTAGTGAGGGGAGGAGGTTCTGGGAAAGTTTAAAATCCGCTTCCAAACCCACGATAGGATCAATCCCAATATTAGCCAGGATACCTCTTCCAACCGCCCAAGATAAAGCTTGATTAATCAAAGGATATCTAGAAATGAAGCTTGACCAAATAATAGAAGAGTGACCCCGCTTCTTAACACCATTTTTGAACCACAAATCTGGACTTTGTCTTTTCAAGTATTTTGCATGAATGACCTTTCCCCATAGCCCGGGATTGAACAACCCACGCAAGCTAGTGGCACAAAGGGAAAGATTAAAAATTGTAAGAAATTTAATCGCCCAGCCTCCATAAACCAGAGGCTTAGATATAATATCCCAAGCACATAAATGGAACTTGCCACCAATACAATCACCAACCCGAACGAAATGAAAGATATATTTCATGATAGTCGATAGGATAGAAATCGGGATACGAAAGAGGGAGAACCAAAATCCTAGGTATTCCTTGTAAAACTGATTTAAGCAAAATGAGTCTTCCCCCCAAGGAGAGGTACATGCACGGCCAACTTCTAATTTTCCACACAATATTTCTAAGGAGCCACTTCCAATCCTTCAATTTATAGCCAAGCGGTTTTAGGAAGAAACCGATGTATTTAAAACCTGCCAAATAATCCACCATATGATAATCAAGTACAACCTTCACCACATCTCGTTCATTTTAATCCACGTTTGCATAAATAATACATGATTTCTCTGAGATGAATTCACGACCTGAAGTTTCACATAAGAGTGCAATAAGATAATGAAAATCACTCCACTCCACCACCGATCCGTTCCCAAATACAAGAACATCGTCCACAAATATAAGATGGGTAATATTAACAATCCCAACAAAACAGACTCCAGCTATGCCCTTGGAATCCTTAGCGTTCCTCAAAAGAAGGCTAATCCTTTCAATGGCTAAAATGAAAAGGTAGGGGGATAAGGGACATCCCTGTCGAATACATCTGCTACCAATGAAAGTGGGAGAAGGTGATCCATTATTCAGAACCCCAAAACGGACAGATGAAACACACCCCATGATCCAAGAAAAAATATCATAGGATAAGCCATCTTGAATAAGTATAAGCCTAAGATAAGACCATTCCAACGATCATAGGCTTTAAGTAGATATAAATTAAGTATGAAATCCTTCTTATTAGTCAACAACAAAGAGTGGAGACACTCCTGGGTAGTACCAACAACATCCTGTAATTGTCGATTAGGTAAACAACCAAACTGATTCTCGGAAATGAACTTGTCCAAATACGGTTTCAACGGTACAACAATAATTTTTGAAATAATCTTGTACAGAATATTACATAGAGAAATCGGAACATAATCATTAAACAAAGTCGACTTATTCTTTTTTGGTATCAGGGTAATGAATGTAGAATTCAATGAACCAGGGACTACCCTTGTGCGGCGGGTTTCATCAATAGCCTCGGTAATATCTTGACCCAACAATTCAAAATAGTGCCGAAAGAATTCGATAGTCCAATCGTGGAGACCAGAGATTTTTTCCTTTGGGAAAAGGATTAAAGTATGCTTCACCTCCTCCAAAGTAATTCGAGCACCAATCCTTGCCAATTCCACTTCCTCAAAGAGACGAGGAAAAATATTTATAACATTTAACTCACTTAGGAGATCAGATGTAGAATGTTTAGTGTAAATTCCTGCAAAATGTTCAGTAGCCAATGCTTTAATCCATTTATCCCCAGAGATCATATCCCCTTGAGAATTATGAATATCCCACACAACATTGTTCAATTTACGAGCGAACGCAAACCAATGAAAAAATTTAGTATTGGTTCCCCCAGCAGCCAACCATAACGCCCAACTCTTTTTACTCGGGGTCTCCACGTTAATTATTAGCAGTGAGCGTCTCTGGTTTTCCAAAGAAATAAGGCGGTCATTTCTCTCATTCGAGAAGAAGGCTTCATCTGTACCCTCAGATAGGAGTTGAATTTTGGCTTCAATCTTACCTAAATCCTCCTCATTTCGCTTCTTCCTTTCTTCTACCCACTTACGAACCTCCACCTTCAGAAAATGCATATTAGTAACCAAATTGTGTTCCAGAGATCCCCCAATTCCCTACCCCAAGTTACTCCAATAGTTACGAACCAGGGTACAGAAACTGAAATCATCAAGCCAAATCAGATTAAATTTAAAAGGAAAGTGGACTTGGTCACGATCAAAATCCAATTGGAGAGAGATAGATTTATGGTTGGAGAACCCCGTAGCATGGGCTCAGGTTATGTATCTGCAAAACATCCTTAGTTAAGGCCTCCGCCATCAAAAACATATCTATCTGTTTAGCAACACCTCCAGACCCACAATGCCCATTCGACCAAGTCGGGACCAATGAAGAAGGAATGACATAAATGAGGTTCGCCGAATCAAACAAGTTGGGAAAATAACCCAAGAGAGGATCATGGATATTGCCACCTCCCCATACTTCTTCTGGATGAAAAGTACAGTTGAGGTCCCCAACCAAAATCAAAGCTACATCATCAAGTAACCCAGCCTGGGGAATCGCATCCCAAAAGACCCGACGATTCTGATAAGGGGCATACACATTAATTAAGAAAATCGTGGATTCAAATCCCTTAATCTTCCCTTCCACCATAATACCAGCGCAAGTGACAAATGCATTTAAAATCGCCCATTTTGGGTCCCAAGCCACCAAATTTCCACCAAAGAGACCTGAGAAATCCAAATCAAAGACAATCTAGGTCGGTTTGAGCTTGATAAAAGAAATACACGCATCTAACGCAAATATCATTGTTTCTTGCAGTAATAAAATCCTAGGTTTCAACACCTCCAACAAATGTTTCAAGGCAGCTCTCTTAGCGACACTACCAAAGCCCCGGATGTTAAAGGAAAGCTCATTCATGAGGTAACCTTGCCATGGCCTGAATAATCTCTAAGATCTGGACTATCATGATCCATTCCCTCCTTCTCTTGAATTCATACATGATTAATTCTCTTGACATTGGCTCGAAACTCCTTTGTAAGGTAGTGATAAATAAATTAATTAAATTAATCTATTTTTATGGAGTTGATATATATATATATACTTGACTTAGTTACATTTGAATTTGTTTCTATAACTACCTTATCTAACTTTATATTATTATCAAGTCATCCATACACTACTATGTTGTTCTATATGCACTTGCCTCACCCAGAGAAGGAAGGTGACATGTTTGAATTACTTTTTCAACTATTTTATATACTTCAAATAAGTGATTACATTTGTTGAAGGTACCTTCAATGTTATTATCCAACTTTATGCAAGTTGATTTTTAGTTTTCCAGTTCTATAAGGTGATAATAAATATCCTTCTATCTCATTCTTAGGATATCTGCAAGAGCTTCTATTTCTTTCTATTTACATTTCCTTAGTTTGTCTAGACCTATTTATACTCTTTGTTGTTTTTTTGTTTACTATTTCTTTGAGAATGTCAAAAATTATGAAGAAAACATTTGTATATCCTATAATCTTTTTGAAAACTAGCCTCTAATCTATATTCAACTCATATTGAACTCCCATTCCATGTGATTTATACTCAATGAAGCTAGTTTTGTTTGCTTTGTAGTACTCAACCTAATGTTCTAGAGTTCCTATTATTTTCCATGTTTCTTCTAGTTAATTCACCAATCTAATCACATTGGAATTGGTTGCTTGAAAATAAGCAACTCATGTTGAGACTATTGCTATGTGGTTTGATTCTCTTCCTTTAATAACAAGGGTTTATTTAGTAACAATTAATTCCTTGATTTTCTAAATCTTTATCTTATTATGGGTTTTCCTTATTACTTTATTCCTTTTCCTGTCAGAGACAAATGAATCAATAATGGCCACTTGTTCCATGTTTGTCGGTGATGTATGCCTTATGCTTAGTCTTAGAAAATTAATATGGTTTCGTATCACCAACTACATTGTAGGTAAGTCCATTCCTTCTATGGGATTTGATTCCTATGGATCTGTTATCTCTCCACCTATCTATTAGGTTGAATCCCCCTATCTTATTCTCTTCTTCATCCTTAGAATTGGGCTCTTGTTCTTACCTCTTTCTTTAATCCTTTTCCTCTTGGTCTCTTCTTTGCTTCTCTAATTTTTAATTATTGTTTAACTTTTCCAACATCTCTCCATTTGATTTGGCTCTCTATAATATTTTCTTTTGGATGGGTTTCATGTTGACGAGGCTAAATATACCTAAGCACTGACAAGTAGTTTACAACTACAAGGAGAGGATCATGTCTTTTGAATCTTACCTCTCCAATGTAATAACGTGCCAAATATTCTTCCCCTACTTTAGTTTATTTAAATTTACGTATGTCATATGATCCTATCAACAATGGAAACATAGGTGAGGGGGCTTCATCATCCCTCATTAAAGAAGCTCCAAGTGAGCGCATATATGTTTGGTAGGAAATATCCTAAATTAAAATCTTATCTAGGATGAAATTAGGCAGGAGATGGGGAGATTTGGAATCCCCATGCACTCTGATATATGTATAGGCATCCATCATGTACCAATCCCTTAAGGTGATCACTATATACTTTGCTTTCCTTTTTATAAAATATGGTTTGAAAAAAATTAGAGTGCAGAGAGTAGCTATGAAGTCACTATAGATGCATGTGCATTCTCTAATGAACTTGTGTTCCCATGGTATTTGGAAATATACATTTATTGCCTTGTTGTCTAATTTTTGTTGCCATCCTAATACTATAAAATTCTTTATTGTACATATGATGATAAAAAAAAAGATTGCATAAATAATTTTGAATGAATTCCTAGTAATATATTTTTTCTTGAGATGGAACCTCTCATAGTTGTAGACAGGATGCTTGACCAATTGAAGATCTTGCCAACATTTACTACTTGCTAAATCAATGTGATCCATGATTCTTTGGATAGAGTAGTATCCTTCTCCCCATAGAATTTTCTTAGCAATACTACCATGTATCTAAATGAGAGTTTGAGGCAAGTAGTTGGGTCGATACCTTTTTCACGAGATATAAACACATTTTCCTTTATACGCCAAATTTTTAGAGTTTCATGATAATTCTTATCTATGGAAAATTGTTTTACCCAATATTCCATGAAACGAGAGGACCGTAATAAATGTGAAATTTTTTCAGCTTCTTTGAAATGCTAATTTGAAGGGAAAGCACATATACACACCCAAGTTGAATTTATATCTACATGGGAATGGTGGATGATCACTGCATGTGGTTTCCACAACCACATTATCTAATTATTAGTCGATTTATTCTCTCTTTCATGTAGTGTACACAAAATTTAGTTGCCAAGAAGTCACTATGTACTTAATGTATCACATATCCAAAGTATCAGCTACCTTGCATGTATATACAAGATGTGAAATTTGTTCCCTCAACCACATGGAGACATAGGCTATATTCTTTGGTGTCATATGTTATGGTTGTATGATTTTCACCTACTCAACGATGTCATAATTCATGCACAACTCCATTGGATCAAACAAGTGGCTGGACCACCAAATATTTCTCCAAATCCCTATCTTCTAAAAATGTGATTGAGTTCATTCTTGCTCTCAAAATGAGCCATGATTGTATCACCAATTCTAAATCCCTTAAAGTTGATTTTGTTGAGCAATATAGAATGGTGGTTCATGCCCAAAACCCTGTTAATAAAAGACAATAATGTATTTAGAAGTGCCTTGGTATTACTCCCTATAGAATATCATAAAATCAACAACAAAATTGTGATGTTCCATTCTCAATTGATGAGCTTAAATCCCCCGTACATCAGATTGAAGGTGGTGAGGCCTCTAGGTTGGATGGATTTCCATATGAATATTACAAATCCACCTAGGAATTTGTGAGGCCACACCTACTCAAATTCTACTAGGAACATCTTGCATCTCAATCCTTAGTGATAATGTTATGCTAGGGTATCATTATAAAATTTATCCCCAAGGCTCATGAAAATGGAAGTTCATTACCAATTGGAGATCCATTACCCTGATTAATTTGTCATAAAAACATGTGGCTAGGGAATTGTATCTAAGGGTCAAACATATGTTATCAAATATTATTTGGCCTAAATAAATAGTCTTCATCAAATGGCATTACATTGTGGACAACATCGTTGTTGTATGGGAGGGTGTGGATTGGACTAGATCCTTTTTCCTTAAATTCTTATTTATTAAAATTGACTTTGAGAAATTCTATAATAGGATTAAGCGGCCTTTTATTTTTTGGCACGTTGGAATCATCAGGGTTTGGACGTTACTTTATTCATAGTATGGAAACCCATTTTGATGCCTTTGCTTGTTTCTCTATAAATTTTGGGAAATTTGAAGCAATCAACCTAATATATTATATCATGTGGGGTTCCCATTGATCCTAACCAACTATGTGTTGTCCTTTAAAGCAATCAATGACACACTTGGGACAACAAAGAGGCCTTTCTAATTAGGTTATTATGCTAAACTATGTTTGGATACTTAGTCTCATCCTCAAAATTGACAATGTGGATGGCCTTTTCAAACAAAGTGATATGTGTCTCATCCACTACATTACTATGTAATAGTGTATATTTTAAGACAAATTAGGTATAATATCATTAAACTATCAAAAATCTATTAAAACATGACTAAGTTATATATATATATAACAATTTTAAAAGTCAAAGAAACTAGAGTTAGAAACAAATTGTTGAATATGCATAATCCAATTTGTGAACCATTATATTTTTAAAAGTCAAAGAAACTAAAGTTAGAAAAAAATGCTTAACATGCATAATCCAATCTTTGAACCATCATGACATTGTATTTGAGAATACATTTGCACATGGGGCTATCAAATGTTTGAGGTGGTGACAAACTCTATTATACATGGTGTAGTGGTTTCTCTTGTTTTTAGAAGCAAAAGGATATAGAGTTTAGAAAGAAAGAAAAAACTACTCTAAAAAAATGCTTGCAAACATGCATAGGTCAATTATGAGTTAAACATTAAGTGAAATCACCACAGTAATATAATCTTGTTAACCTAGCCTATGTAGACCTAGCCATCCTAGTTGTGACGTGGATAAACTATAAGGACTAAAAAGTTCCATTTGTAACACACTATAAGATTGGGGATTAGAGGTTGAGTGCAAATTGTTGAAACCTCTACATCTAGGCCACTAACTTATTAAAATTAAATTAAAAAAAAAATCATTGAATCTTTTGAATATGGACAAACAATCTTTGATAAATTAAAGAAAAAAGAGCAAGTCCATTTTGATATTTTCCATTAGAACAATATTTATTATTTTTTTAGCATGACCTTATTGCCTAATTAAACTTAGTTGGAAAAGCTCATGTTAAACTAGATTATATCTTACAACTTCAAAACATTGATTATAATGCGATAAGATTTATTTCATAATTATTTAACCCACAAATGACTCTTAGCCAAAAATAACCATATCTAAATTACAAAAAATTTCAAATATATCTGAACTTGAGAAAGTAAAACCTCCAACTAAAGTAAGATTAAATTTTAAAAAAAAACAATTCCTTCCCCAAACAAACAAGTGCATATCTCATAATGTATTTATGGCATAAGCTAGTAATAAAATTATTAAAAAACTACTAATATGATCAGTCAGGGGGTGATAATCTTATTATTAATAAATAATAAGCAACCAGAATTTAAGCGTGACTATGCAAATCATTTTTTTATATACATAAAGCATTTTCATTTAAAAATTAAAAATAAAAATAAAATAAATAAATAAATAATAATTAATTGAAAATCACTTTTTGTTTAAAAAATAAACAATATTATAACTTTACCCATCAAAACACAATTTCATAAAACAATTATATTCAACTTAAATTTTTAATTAAACTTTTAAAATTTTAATTAATGTTCATTATTATAATAATGTTGTACTCATTAAAACACTACAACAAACTTATATGAAATATAATTCTTTTATTCATCTCGGAATAAAAGTAATACACGAAAGATAAGTTTTTTTTTTCAGAAGAAAAATTACCAGTCTATGATATTCATATAGAATCAAAAGACATCTTTATCAGTTACATAAAGACTGCTTGAGTGAAAAGCTCCCACAGATCAGCCTAACATCAAGAGATATATCATCATCTCAGCACAGCTATAATATGTGGTACCAGCACACATAAAACTGCCATACAAGACAGCAAAACAGTCAACGACCAGCAAAAATGCCATTCAAGACAGCAAAAACAGTCAATGTCCAGCAAAAGACATAATACTGAAAGACCATCAGCATGCAATACTAAATAAACCAGCCATCAGGCAAGTATGAAGAGATGTGAAAAAAAACTAAGTCTGATGCTCCTCAGCCTTATTCATCACTCCTGATAAATCAGGTCAGAATTTGTAGTTCTGTATCCTTTAAACATATCAGTCCAGGCTGTCACAAAACATACATGCTGAAATATCACAAAATAGGAA
>LPNX010202021.1:0-12098 GCA_001517045.1 Pseudotsuga menziesii
ATATATATACAATTTTAAAATTAAGAAAGAAAATCTTATTTTAAAAAATATCAAAAATTACAAAATTTATAATAAAACATATATAAATAAAACTAAATAAAACTCTCACATTGAGATTCATTAAAAAAAAATCTTATTTTTAAAAATATTAAAACTCACAAAAATTATAATAAAATATAAAAAAATAAAACTGCCATCCTCACATTCAGATTCATTTTAAATAGAATGGTTATTAACATTTATTGAATGCGACTCAGCTGTTTATGCGAGGTTCTTGGAGCGGGCGAAGGTTAACTCAGTTTTAATGGAGTCTTCTTGATTTTTCGAGCTGTAATCGTGGCCATCGATGCGTATCGTTCTGTGCGATGGCATGATTGTACCCTGCAGACGCTTTTAATCATTGATGCTGTCTATTTGACACGTTATTCACCATAGTTAATGCATGGCATTATGGCGTGAGTGAGGTTTGTTTCGGCTTTGTTGTTACGACGTGGGTGCTGGGCCGGGCCTTTGGTGCTGCAGGTGATGCATATTGGTTGGGCTCTGGTGCTGCATTTTTTGGCCGGGGTTTTTTCTCCTGCGATGAGGGTGCCGCTTTTTGACCATTAATCCGGTGGAGTGGTGGCATCTGTTTTTTCTTCAGGGATTTGGCTTGGTTTATCTCATGCCTGGTCAGGTTTTGTGATTCCTCTGGAGCCCGGATTTCTTTCTGTGGGTTCATTTCTTTGCGGTCGGATTCTGTTGTGAGTGAGGTTAGAAATGTTCTGGTGAAGTTTGTTGGGGTTTTCTCCGGACTGTCTTGGTATTTGAGGTATCCAAGAAGCTCGCCTTGGCATTCGGCTCTGCTGGAACTTCTAGCCCTGGTAGGCTATCCAATCTTCCTCTGGTCGCTGACAGCGTGAGATTGTGGAGATGAGTCATAAAGACTATCTTCCATGAAGTGGGCGTAGTTGAAGCTCTCGGAGTGGGCGTGAATTTGTCCCTTCGAGTTTCGGTTAAAGGAATAGGAGCAGTTTCTTTTTCTTGGTTTTATTGGAATTTTATCGCTGGTGTGATTCCCAGTCTTTCATAGTTGAGATGGATTTTTCATTACTGCTGGTGAATGAGGTTTTAGCGCATCCCGATTTGGTGGATGTCTCTCTTAGCTTTCAGATTTGAGCAGCAGGTGTAGGCGGTTTTGCTCTTGCTGGCTGTTCCGGGATATAGCTGAAGGCCCTTCTGGTCCGCGCAGGTGGATTGCATTGGGCCATCGCTTACGGGAATGGACTTCAACATCAAGATGGCAATTTAGTGATTTCATTCTTTTAATCCGGTAAGCTCGGCTTTCCTAGGTTCTTCTTTTTATAAGATTTTTGTTTCAAGCCGTGATATAATAGATTTCTGAGGGTTCGGCTTTATCTGCGATCTCTGGTTCTATCCGGACTTTGGATTCTGGATTTTCTTTCTTTGGATAATGGCTTCTCGATAGACTTTGGGTTTGCTATCTGTTCAATGCAATAGATTATATGTTCTGCATTTATCTGAATCTTTGGTAGGGTTATGGGTTTGTGGGAAATGGGATTTTGACTGAATATCAGAGGAGAAGGTACTGTGTGCTGCTTTTACAGGGGACAGTAGGTGAAGATATTTGGTTAATTTTTATTGGTCTCCTGGGGTTTTCTTTTTGGAATGCTAAGATCTCTGGTATTAGTTCGATGTGTGTTCTTTTACCTGATCTTTCATTCTAGTTTCCGGTGTGGCTTTTGACTGGGGTTTTTTTTTGCGCCAATTCATGTCGCTGCGAGCGCTCAAATCCCTGGCTCGCACTCCGCCTGGGCACTTGCAATGCTCCAAGCAGTGCATTGGAGTGGAAAAGAGACTCTCTGCTACATATCTGCCACTCAATTTGGATGGTTCGGGGACTGACATTGATAGGGATGACCTATTGACTAGAGTTTCTTCTCAGGATTCTTTGGAGGATGCTGGTATGGGTGGGAGCCTTCTTCCTAACCCAATTCCATGCATGGCTGGTTTTGATTCTTTGGGTAGACCATTGTGCTCTCTTTTGAATTCAGGGGATGAGCCTTCTGCTGATGGGGATTATTCCTTTAAGAAAGTCTTGGATCTTAGGGATGATACCTCTCTTAATTCTCATCAGCCTGGACAGTGTTCATTGGCTGGGGATGGGACTCATATTTCTGATTTAGATGCTCTTGGCTATACCCCAACTTGTTTGGGAGGATGTGAGAATCCCTTACCTGCTAGTCAGCCTGGGATTAATTGTTTGGATGGGTTTTTACTTTCCTATCCTAAGCAGGGTCATTCTTTCAGTTTTAAACAATGTGAAAAGGCTCATGGGCATATTATAGGTTATCAGACGGATAAGTCTTGTTACCCGGTTAATCAGCTAAAGGGGATGGCACTTGAGGATATTATCATTGGAGAGCCTATTGTCAAATCACCAAAATCTTTGGATCCTGTTATTGATTTGGTTTCTGAACAGCCTTTGGTTCCTAATTCTGAGCCTCGTTATTCTGGTCAATTTGGTTCATCTAAGCCTAAGAGGAGGATCCCTAAACCTATCAAGCAAATAAAGCCAATCTTAATGACTTTGGGGGAAGATGTGCTCTTAAATGATATAGTTTTGACTAATGCTGTGACTTTGGTTGGAAGGTTTGGTAGGCGTAATTATAATGCAGACACTCTTCGTGGGTGGGCTGTTAGGGTTTGGAATGGGATTATCAATTCTACTCCAGATATTTATATGCTTCCACGGGGTTGGATAGCATTTCAATTTTCTTCTGCTGATGATGCCGACAGGATTCTTGCTGGTATCTGGAAATGGGATAGTGCTGCCCTTCTTGTCAAGAGATGGACTCCTTTATTTGATCCCGCAAGGAAAGGTATGATCATGTTCCTGTTTGGGTCAAATTGCCACATTTACCTTTTAAATTCTGGTCTGCGGATTTCTTCAGACTTGTTGGGAAATCTCTGGGAATTCATCTGGAGACTGATTTCTCCTATTTACAATCGGGGGTCTGTTGTATAGGTCGGGTCCTTGTCCTGCTTGACATTCGTCTGGGCCTTCCTGCTGAATTGGTCATTAAATCAAGTAATCATGAATTCACTCAACCTTTGGATTATTTGGGTCTCCCCTTTAGATGTTATCGATGTCATGAACTTGGTCATTTGGCAAATAATTGTTCTCTATCCTTTAAAAAGATTTCTTCTTCAAAATCTTGGAGAGTAAAAAAAGATTGGAATCAGCCCTATGCAAAGGCAGTGATCTCTGTGGAAACTTTGGATTCCTGGAAAGCCAATCCAGTTGAGACACAGTCTATTATCAAGGTTGGTACGCCTGAGGATGAGAATCTGGATGTTCCTTCAGTTTCTCAGGATCTTGATCCTTTAGTCAATCTTAAACAGATTTGCTTTTCTAACTCCCGGGATGAGAATTTATTTTGTCTTCCTACTTCTGAGGCTTTTGTCTCATCTATTCCGATTTCATCTTTGGAGGATCTTGGTTTTGTTTCTCCTTGCAAGGGACTTGTTAGTAAAGGGTATTTTCTCCGCTCAAGTACTAAACCTTTTCAGGAAATTTCTAGAAACATCATTGATAAAGTTGAGTTTTCTGAACTTGAGGAAGGTTTGACCGGGGATTCCCTTTTGATGCATTCTGCTGGGAGGGGTGCTGGGGCGCTTAGAGCAACTGCCCTCACTCAAGTTCCCTTATGATCCTTATGTCCCTTAATGTTAGGGGATTGGCAAGTCTCCCCAAGAAACTAGCAGTCAAAAGGCTTATTGATCTTCATTCATCTGATGTTCTTTTTATTCAAGAAACAATGATTGAGGGGGGTGATTTGGTTCATGACTTGGAATTGATGATCCATGGTTGGCAGTTTATTTCGGTGGATGCTTTGGGCAGATCAGGTGGACTCATTCTAGGATGGAAGTCTTGTAACTTTCTTTTTATTAATGCTTGGGCATTAAGAGCAGGGTTGTGTGCTGTTTTGTTTGATTATGAATTACAAAAAGAGATTTCCTTTGTAAATTTATATGCGCCTTATCTGGACAGGGAATCTTTCTGGAATAACTTGACTAAGTTGGACTGTCTTTTGTCTCCTTATTTAGTCTTTGGCGGGGATCTTAATTTCTCTATGGGTCTCTCTGAAATTTGGGGGGTTCATGCTCAAATTGATCCTTTATCTAATTTTTTCCAAAATCTGTTGGAAAATATGGGGTTAGTTGACATTTATCCTCTGGTTTCAATTCCTTCCTGGAGTAATCGCACAGCTGGTGAAGAAGGTATTTGTAAAAGATTGGATCGTCTTTTAGTCTCAGCTGACTTTCTTGATTGCGATTTCCTTCTAAATCAATGGATCGGCTGTGGAGGTGTTTCTGACCATCAACCTGTCTTTTTGCAAATTTCCTCTCCACATCATCAGGCCCATAGTCCCTTCAAATTTAATGCAGACTGGCTGGATCATATAGACTTGGTTGATGCATTAAAAACTTCTTGGGTTCGCTTCGATGATCGATCTACTTTATCTCCCGAGGCTCAATTCTGTGCAAATCTAAAGCGTATAAAAGATATCTCTACCAAATGGTCCCTAAGCAAAAAAGCTCAGAATATAAAAGACATGGCTGATATTGAGTTCGAGCTAAAAATATTTCATGATAGTCATTCTTCTGGTATTTTATCAGTAGTTGAAAAGGATTTATTGACTGAGATCGAATCTCGTAAGCAGGCTATTCTTCTTTTTAGGGAAAAGGAGGCTCGTCAGAAAAGTAGGGTTTTATGGTTGCGTTGTGGAGATGATAACACTCCTTTCTTTCACAAATTTGCTGCCCATAGGAAATGTCGTAATTCTATCTGGAAACTTTTTGATGATTCTGGAAATCTTGTGGAAGGTTTTGAGGCTATAGCAGAAGCTGGGATTCAGCACTTTGAAAATCTTTTTAAAGAAGAAGATGATCTTCACCTTCCAGAAATTGTTCTTAGTGTTGAGCATTTTCCTACTTCTGTTACTGAGGAGGACAACGTTGAGCTTATGCAAGCTATTACCCTTCCAGATATTAAGCATATTTTGAATATAAGAAAAAGTGATAAGAGTCCTGGTCCGGACGGTATCCCTGTTGAGGTGTATAGATGCTTGTTTGATGTTTTGGGTGAAGATCTTTTAAGAGTAATTGAACTGTCCAGGATAAGTGGCAAGATCCCAGCTGTTTTTAATTCAACTTTTCTTGCCCTTATTCCTAAGGTTGATAGCCCTTCATCTTTTGAGGATTTTCGCCCTATATCTTTGTGTAATTTTGTTTATAAAATTATTGGCAAGATCATATCGATCAGAATCAGAAAGGTTTTGAGTAGGTATATCTCCGGAGAACAATTTGGTTTTCTGCCACGCAGGCAAATTCATGATGCGGTTGGTGTTATACAGGAGGGCATGCACTCAATGCATGTAAAATCCTTAAAAGCTGTCATGATTAAGATTGATCTATCTAAAGCATATGACAGAGTCAGCTGGGTTTATCTTCGGGTAATTCTTGCTAAAATGGGTTTTGCTGGGAATTTTATTGCATGGATTATGAGCAGTCTATCATTTGTTTCTTTCTCTTTGCTCATTAATGGTGTTGCTACAAATTTTTTCAAATCTGGTAGGGGGCTTAGACAGGGGTGTCCTCTAGCACCTCTCTTGTTCCTTATTGTGGTGGAAGGCCTTGGGAGGGCTATTCTGCATGCCTCCCTCATTGGGTCTTATCATGGTTTAGACTTTGGTAATGATGTAGTACTATCTCATGTCCTTTTTGTGGATGACATTGTCATGGTCAATGATGGCTCGGAACAATCTCTTTCTACTCTTTATGAGATTTTAATTCAATTCTGTAAAGCATCTCGGATGCTTATTAATAACAATAAATCAACTCTTTACTTCTCCTGTATGGAAGAGGCTGATGTTATTAATTTACAGAATATTTTTAGTTTCCCTGTTGCCCGTATTGAGGCTGGTATGAAGTATCTAGGGTTTAACCTCAAACCGTGCAGATATCTCATTAGGGATTGGGATTGACTGATTATCAAAGTGGAACAAAGGATTCAGAATTGGAGCCTTCGTTGGTTGTCCAAAGGAGGTAAGCTGGTACTGATAAAAGCTGTCTTAGAAGCTACTCCAGTGTATTGGATGCATTTCTGGGTTCCTTTGGGTGTCATTGACAAAATCAGAAAACTTTGTTTCAACTTTCTCTGGGCTGGCAATCAAAATGCCTCCGGTTTGTCCTGGGTATCCTGGAATTCTATCGCTTTGCCTAAATATTTGGGTGGTTGGGGACTCAAGGTACCTGTCTTGTTTGCGAAATCTCTTGCTGCTAAAAAGGTATGGGATATTATTCATGGTTCGGGTTTATGGGTCAAGATAGCTTATCAGAAATATATTTTTCCACTCAATAATCTAGAATGGATTAGATCCTCTGTAAAAAAGAAAAAGAATATTTCAATCTGTTGGAAAGCTGTTCTCTGGGCCTTTGATCTTATTGGGAATTATTTGGTATGGAAGGTTGGTTCTGGAAAAACTGTCCGTATAGGAATAGATCCATGGGTTGGATGCAAATGGAGACATGTCTTGCCTAATCCTATGAGAGATAGGTTACACTTGGCTGGTTTCCACTCTCTTTCTGATATTGGAATTATTGGAAGGTCTGTTCTATTGCCACAAGAATGGTTATCTGCAGATACTTTGGGTTTTAATGATCCATTTGAGATAGCTGTTTGGAATGGTTACATTGCCTGCCTAAAATCTAGCCATGTTAGACTCTCTATGGAAGAGGACTATCTCATCTGGCATTTATCAAAATCTGGTAAATATTCTCCAAAAGAAGGATATGATGAACTTATTTACAGAGATGTAGACTTGAATTGGTGGTGGAAGGTTCTATGGAAGATGAAGTGCCCACTAAAAACAAAAATTTTTAGCTGGTTTCTTTTCACTGGTAAAGCATTGACCTGGGATGTTCTTTGTTTGAGAGGTAGAGAGGGTCCTGGAAGATTCTATCTTTGCAAACAGAGTTGCGAATCCAATCTCCATATAGCTGTAGAATGCCCTTTTATGCAATCTGTTTGGTCTATCATTGAGGAACATTTATCCATTATTAATCTTTGGAATGGAGACTCCCTCTCTGAATGTTTTAAAAATTGGTGCCTGTTATCAGCTGTAAATTCCATCAAAACTTTACCCATCATTGTCCTATGGTTTATTTGGAAAGAAAGAAATAGATCTTGCTTTGAGGATTGTGACTCCTCTCCTGCACAGGTTTCAAGCTATAGTCTAGGCATGCTGAAGAACATACCTCAGACTCTTCATGTGATCTCTATTAGATCTATTGTGGTAGAGGATATTGATCATTCTTTTGCTTGGGGATACTTTGATGGATTTGCTGCTGGGGATCCAATGCTTTGTGGGGCTGGAGGTATTCTGTACCTTTCTGATAGGCATTTTATATCTTTCAAAGCAGGTTTAGGTTTGGGCACAAACAATTATGCAGAACTGTGTGCACTTAAGCTTCTCCTTAGGCTAGCTAGGATGCATAATTTGGATAAACTTCAAATTTTTGGAGACTCACACCTTGTTATTAATTGGGTATCTGGTAAATATAAATTACAAAATCTTGAACTCTCCTTGATTCTTCAAGATGTTCATTATTTATCGGACAGATTTGAATTTGTATCTTACAACCACATTTATAGGGAAAGGAATTCCAAAGAAGATTTGTTGGCTAAAGCAGGGGGTAATCTTCATGAAGGTTTTTGGAATATTTTGGAACAGAATGAGGCAGCATCCACAGAAATATTTCAGGTTTTCTAAAGGTACTGTAACACGCTGTCTGTCATAGGACAGATTGTCGGTTCTTGGTGACTCTCAGATATGATGCCATGGCTGATATTTACAAGCATTTTCTAGCATTTGGTGATCTCAGGCAACAATATTTAGAGCTGGACCTGCGGGCTGTTAGGCCTCTTATTATGGTTCTGAAAGTTTTTTTTTTTTTGGAAATAATATTTTCATATTTGGATGGTTTGGATCAGACAAATTTTTTACAGCTCTTTATTCTCATCAGCATAAGATTTTTATGAGACTTCATCAGCATGCTAGTTCTGCTCTGATATCTTTGCTTTTGATCACTTGGTCCCTTATTGATCTGACCTGATTTATCAGGAATGATGATATAAGTCTGCTATGATCAGACTTAGTTATTTTTTTGTTCTCTTTCTATTGGAAAGTACTATTGGTATGATGCCGATTTCATGTATATTTACTTTAGATTTGGATTGTGGATTTGTGCTCTTTCTGAGGCAAATTTGTTTTGACAACTTTTTAGTTGTTTTTTGTAAAATGGACTATGAAGGCCATCTACTAATTGTGAATAAAGTATTTACGAATTTTTTCCTTGGAAAAAAAAAAGATTCATTTTAAATACTCTAACTTTTCCTAAATAATATAGGCAACTTTCATTTTATTTTAATACTTAGTTCATTTATTGTTTTTATCACAAAATACTCTAACTTTTCCTAAATAATATAGGCAACTTTCATTTTATTTTAATACTTAGTTCATTTATTGTTTTTATCACAACTTTAAAGCTAGCTCTTCTTTTTCTTTTTGTAATTTTTATAAACGAAAAAGCTACCACTTATTTTTCTTTTTATAATTTTTGTAAAGGAAAATGTACCGAGTTATTGTGAGAACCTTTCTAAAAAAAAGTTACTCAAATCAACATTCTATCCAGATTTATACATTCTATTGAGATATATGTAACCATTTTTTAATTATATATAGACTTAATTTTCAAAATATCTTGATCATGATTTCTTGATTTTATCATTCACCAAATTTGAAGATCGAACTCACCTAAAAAATTTAACCAAATTTGAAGATCAACTAGACATCTTAGACATACCATTTTAGAATTATATATGGACTTAATTTTCAAAATATCTTGATCATGATTTCTTGATTTTGTCTTTCACCAAATTTTAAAATCAAACCCACCTAAAAACATTTGACCAAATTTGAAGATCAACTAAACATTTTAGACATACCATTCTTAAAAGAGATACACAAGCCAAACACGAGAAACTTAGACATACGATTACATGATCTATATTGACTTACGATTACATGATTTATAATTACTGTATGGAGAGGCCCCGGTATCAATGAGCCCCTCTTAAATCCATAACACCCAATATAATGACTTTCTTGATTATACTAAATTGAAAAGAAAAACTTAAAAAAGATATGTTTTATTTATAAGTTTTAATAATATTTGAGTGCAGAGAAAATGACAGTTACCTGGAAATACAATCTTGTATGACTTTTGCTTTACTTTTACAGAGCCCAGTGTTCGAACACGTGCTCCTCTCCTCACAAGCTTTATACATTGCACATAGATATAGAGACTACAAGCAAAGAAGAAAAATAGCGTCGCTATGCACAAAAAAGTAGAAATAGAAATAAGAAAAGTACGTAAATAAAAAGAGAACAAAACATGAATAGGTGCAACTCCAGTCACCTTAACAACCCATCAATCATTCTGCTCTGCACCAATGGTTTGTTAGATTCTGCTTCTGACCAATATGATGAAGAATTGGCATTAAGGTTCTTTTTCCACATATTTTGCATCTGCGCCCATGTCCAGCTTCACTACCTGAGGAGAATGCCCATCTGCGTAGAAGTGCCTCTACCCAATCCTTTCATTCATTAATGGATTCCTTTAAAACATTGTCTCATCTCAAGCTTCAATGCTTCATAGGGGAGTCCATGGCTACAAGAAAGGAAGATATAGATGCAAGCAGGAGAGCCCGAGACCACCTCTTCTCTACTTTCAAGCCCGAAACCACCTCTTCTCTACTTTCAAGCCCGACTGCACAAAATATCGAGATCTCTCTCTAGCTCGATCCTACTTTCTTTTTAAAGTTGTAAGAAAATTGGAACCCTACCTCGGTTGCCTAGTCCAACTGTGTTATCAGTGGGACATTATATAACCAGTGAGGGTTCCTATGTTTTGAGGTACGGTTTCATGGTTGTAGCGTGAGTTTGATGTTGCAGACCTTGCCAGAATCCTGAAGGCAGTCGTACGGCCTCACCCCGCTTTCATCTGATCTTCATACTGAAGAATATTGGAATAATTTTACCAAACAATATTGTAGTAATCTTGCTCTTGAATTCTCCGTTTTCATATGTTTCTGCTATAATGGATACCGTCAATGTCTTCCTGTTGAGGCCGTCATTGTAGGAATTAATTATATATCTAACTTTGTTGTTTCTGCTCTGGCAAGGGGATCGCATAAACCTGCAAGTACCCATTAATCCCATAACCATATTTTGCAGGCTTCCAATTTTCAGCATCGGGTATCTTGTCCCACACGGGTTTACTTCAGAGAACATCTTGTCACACCCGCTGGATATGCTTACGCTTCCCACTACGATGGATATAGCCGTTGAGTCTTTTTTAAGTCTACTTTTTTATGGTGTCAACGGCTTTGGTGTATATAGCCAGATCTGCTTTTTAACTTTCGCTTCCCGCTACGATGGATATAGGCGTTGAGTCATCTGCTTTTTAACTTTCGCTTTCAGCTAAGATGGATATAGCCGTAGAATCTTTTTTTCATGTCCTAAGATAGTGCTTTTTAAAATGGGTTAGATTTGCTTTTTAACTTTAAAGTTTAAAGCTTTTTTTTACAAAAGTTGGTACTAAACCCAAAAAAAAATGAGTTGGGCATAGCGTGAAGTAAAGCCCCTTTTTTTTACAAAGGTTGTTATTAAACCCCAAAAAATGAGATGGGCATAGCTTCAACGAAATTTATGAACTGGCCATAACTTATCTAAAAGTAAATTCGGTCATTGAAAACGCTTATCCTTTAAGATACAATTTTATATAACTTTTAAATGTCATTCAAAGGTAAGAATGCAATATTTTTAGAATCAATAACCATTTCTCATTAAATAAATCAATTATTAGAATGATTATTAAAAATTATTTTCAATTTCTATGAGAAATAACATTTCTTATTGTTTGGAGATCCATTTTTGTTTTGGGTCATTTTTCTAGGAATATTTATGAATGTGTGTGACCATATTTTACAATACATAAATGGCACACTCGTAGATGGAAATTTGAATGTTTTTTAATGTTGTCCAAAGAATCCTAGAGCATATCATATGTTTCTTTCATTGAATTATACCATCATAATCTTGGACAAAATTTTTATTTTTGCATTGTAAATCATTTTTATTGTTGTTGCCAATAAGAAATATACCATTAGACTAAGTTAACCAATGTTCATCAATATTATATTTTTATTTGGGTTGTTTTCTATTATAAGCATTTTTTTTTATCAAATTAGTAATTGTGAAATGTAAATATGTATATGTGTACTTTTGTATGTATGCATATATGTGAAATTGGATGTATGTACTTACGTAATTGTGAAATGACTAATATATGTTTCCAAATCAAATGAAAAATATATCTTGAAATTATGATTAATATAATTTTTCAAATAAAATGACTTTTAGTATTAAATGGTAAGAAATTTAATTCATTTTAAAATTTAAATATAAACAATTTTGTCATTAATGAATTTTAACTAATACTAAATAATAATATATAAATATCAACCTATATGCATGCAACATATAATTCTATTTCCAAATATGATTTTGATGTAATAAAACTTATAGCAATAACACTAAACATTTGTATTTTTCAATAATGCTTTGTGTTGCAAAAAGAAAAGGAAAAGAAAATAACAATATTTTACTTTTATTTGGGTTGTTTTTTATGAGCATTTTTTATATTAAATTTATAATCCTAAAATTTTATGTATGTGTGTATACTGTATGTATGTATGTACAATACGCTTGGAAGTATTTATCTATATATGTATGAAATCATGAAATTGTATTTTATTCAAGTTTTTTGTTCGTATGTATTGTTCATAAAATATGGTAAGTGTAAATTTTTGTAAAGAGTAAGGGTGAGTTTTATGGTTGTAGACTGTAAATATTGAATTATTCCCATGTATTGTTTATAAAATTAAATGGCTATAAATCATTCTTTTA
>LPNX010202040.1:0-13758 GCA_001517045.1 Pseudotsuga menziesii
GGGATTATTTTTTATTCTAGTTTGGTTTTCAAAGTGAGAAGGACGACCAATCAAAGAGAAGACAGGTGAACAAAGCCCAGAACTTAGTCAATAAGTTGAAGAAAGAAGTCATATTCGAAATAGAAGAAGAGACTGTATAAGAAAGGTCTATTACATAGAGGGTTGAAAATCCTAAGAGTGAACATGAAAAGAAAGTTGATGAAGATGAGTTATCAAAAGTTCAAAGGTAGGATTTAGATCATGTAGAAAATACCCTGAATGAAGATGTAAACCAGGAAGTAGATGAAGGCCTGTTATAACAAGAACATATTCATATAGAAGTACATTCAGAAAGAAAGGAAATTCCACTAATTGATAAAGCTAGGGTTGACAATGCACAGAGTTCACAAGAAGAGTTTGAAGAAAAGCTGGTTTCACAAGGAGTCAAAAGAAAGGTGATCTAGCTTGCAGCTATTAAGCATCAAGGTAAAAACTTAAGCATGTTGGGAGAAATAGGAGTAGGCTGGAGACCTAAAACCAGACCTAAGAATAAATTGAGGTTAAACATGAAAAAGCTTTTAAATCCTAAGTTAGCTCAAGAGAAAATCACAATAGTAGAAAAATATTCTTCCCAAGAAGAGTTAGAAGAGGATGAAATCTTGAATGATAGAAAGGTTAAAGGTAAGAAATAGGTTCCTTTGAAGGTTATTTCAGCCTAAACAGAGATTAAAATCTCAGATCAGTTAAAAGATGTTTAAAGAAAAGAAAATCTTAGCCATCAGTAGGATGATTTGATGAAACAACAGTCAGTGATGACAACATTATGTGCAGATGAGGAAAAGATTGCAGAGCCATTAACTCAGTGCAATTTTGAAGGTAATGAATCTCCAAGGGTTCTTGTAATCATGACAGAGCAACAACAAGAGGATGATGAAGAGATTTTTAAGAAATTGAAAATTCCTTGGATCTCGGAAGGACTGTCTTTAGCTTCAGAAGGAAAATGTATTGATTCTGAGAATGGAAACCTTCAAAGAAGTATCACGCAGTACAAGTATCAGATAGAATTCATGTATGAAACAAATGAAGGATTAGTAGTGGCCAACAAAATATTAAGAGAGGATTTAGAAGAGATTAACATCCATTACCAAGAGTTAATTGTAGTCTCCAAGGAAGCACTGAAGTGGTAAAGGCATACACAAAGTTTATGTGCAGAGCTGAAGAAAACTGTCCAAGAAGTAACTCAACAAAATCATGAATTATCAAAAAGATTCAAAGACCTAGAAGCTGAGAAATAGAGAACGAGAAGGAAAAATCAAGATTTGGAGGGGATATCCTTTTTGGCAGAAGTTGCCAAATATTTGTAAAAGGATTTTAGTGGCGGGTGTTATTAGTTAATTTTTGTTAAGATATTAGTTAATTTTGGAAAATTGTTAATTTGTTAGTGGTCGATAGTCTGACCTAGAAGGTAGTTAGGCAGTTAGATANAAGGATTTTAGTGACGGGTGTTATTAGTTAATTTTTGTTAAGATATTAGTTAATTTTGGAAAATTGTTAATTTGTTAGTGGTCGATAGTCTGACCTAGAAGGTAGTTAGGCAGTTAGATAACTGTTTATTGGATGCAACCAATATAAAATCAAGACAATAGAATGGGAAGGGGTTTGAATTTTTGTACAAGGGGAGGCTTTCAAGCTACTTTATATAGAGGTAAGTTCATAAACTCNTAACCAATATAAAATCAAGACAATAGAATGGGAAGGGGTTTGAATTTTTGTACAAGGGGAGGCTTTCAAGCTACTTTATATAGAGGTAAGTTCATAAACTCTTATGTATTTTGGATTACTAATTATGATATATATGCAATCTATAATCCTATTTCATCTTATCTGCTGGTTTCATTTTTTATTGGTGTAATTACTCAGTTTATAAATTCATTTCTTGTTTAAGGTTATTTTTCATGGAATGCTTATAAACTGTGGATGAAGCTCAGTTTTGTACTTATATTGTTCTGGTTTATGTTCATATATTATACATCTCAGTATTTCATTGTTGNTTGTTTAAGGTTAATTTTCATGGAATGCTTATAAACTGTGGATGAAGCTCAGTTTTGTACTTATATTGTTCTGGTTTATGTTCATATATTATACATCTCAGTATTTCATTGTTGCATGATTAAGTGTTTTTCTTAGCCTTATGAGTTTTTACCCTCTTGTTAACAAATTGCAAAACCAAAACCCTAAAAATCCTGTTTTACTTAGTTTTATTTTATGAGATTGTGTTGGCTTATNGTCTTAGCCTTATGAGTTTTTACCCTCTTGTTAACAAATTGCAAAACCAAAACCCTAAAAATCCTGTTTTACTTAGTTTTATTTTATGAGATTGTGTTGGCTTATTCTTTAGTAGTCTAAGAACAATTTCTGGCACTAACAATAGCTAACCATGGTTGGCTAAAGTAAACCTCTTAAACCGCTAGTTTAACCATAATTTATGATTGTCAATAACAATCAACCATAATAAACATAGTCAATGACATTCAAACATGTCACACATAATCAAACATATTCAATGGAATTCAAACATGTCACATGTAATTAAACATGAATAAACATTGTCCACTTATCTTCATTCAACGATGGTTCACTATGGTCAGAGATAGTCTACTTTGATCACCCATGTTGAAACCATAATCATGTTTGGTTAACCATGGTCAAACTTAATTAATCATGGTCAAACTTAGTTAATCATTATCAAACATAGAGAATCATAACTAACCATGGTTGACTAAAGTCAGTATCTTAAACCCCTGGTCTAACCATTATTTATGATTGTCAACCATAATCAAGCATAACAAACATAGTCAAGGACATTCAAACATGTCACACATAATCAAACATAGTCAATGACATTCAAACATGTCACATTTAATTAAGCATGAATAAACATTATCAACTTAAGTGATCCATAGTCAACCAAAGTAAACCATAGTGATCCATGATTAAAAATCTTTAACTTTATTGAATTCATATTCAAACATAGTGGTCCCTACCAAACATAATAAATTATATGGTCAAACTTATCTAACCATAGTCAACCATACTTAACCATGGTTTACTAAAGTCAACCATTATTAACCAACATCAACCATGGTCAAACAATAACCTACCATAGTAAACTTTGGTCAAACTTTATCGACCATCATTTGCCACTCATTGCTAACCATGGTTAACAATGGTGAAACATAGTACAACCCTAGCTAACCATAGTAAACATTCGTTAAATATAGTCAAACTTAGCTTACAAAGTAAACCATACTCGATCAATGTTCACTAAATCAACCATGGTTAACCAAAGTAAACCATAGGTAACCATGATGCACTAAAGTCAAAATTTATTAACTAAAGTCAACAATGGTCAAATAATAATATGCAATGATATTTAATTGTGATGAATGACATTCAAACATTATCACACTTAATCAAGCATTGCCAACCATGGTCAGCTAAAGCACTTCATATTCAACCAAAATAAACCACAGTTAAATGTTATCACACTTAATCAAGCATTTCCAACCATGGTCAGCTAAAGCACTTCATTTTCAACCAAAATAAACCACAGCCAAAATTTAGAAACCACGATGAACCTTGTTTCATTATAATCCAACCATATTCAAGCATGGTCATCCCTAGTAAAACATAATAAACCAAAACAAATATTATTTAGCATATTTTACCATGATTAACTACGAAACATTATTAACCTTGGTCAATCACAGTGAACCGTGGTTAACTATCATTTGTTAACCATTGTTAATTTTGTAAAAGTCATCCTTATCTAACCAAAGTCAACCATTATTAGCCATGGTCCACCATGTTTCCACTAAAGTAAACCATGATTAACCAACATCAACCATAGCCAATAATGGTCAAACAATAATCAATAATGCTAAGCTTTGGCGAAACTTATTCAACCAATTATTTAATTGCTTTTATTTCATGTTTTTGGTTCCACTAAAGTAAACCATGATTAACCAACATCAACCATAGCCAATAATGGTCAAACAATAATCAATAATGCTAAGCTTTGGCGAAACTTATTCAACCAATTATTTAATTGCTTTTATTTCATGTTTTTATAATAATTTATTGATTTCCTTCCATGGAGTTTGGTCATCAACTAACACAACCACATTTTAAAAAGTTGTTGATATACTCTAATGGTGGATAATGATGCCCATTTGTGTATGTCAACCACTTGAATAAAAAAGTGGTTGTGCTAGTTTTATTTAATATAAACTTATCCATACCACTCTAAATTAAATATACATCAAATAATTAATTGAGAGAAATGTTGTTATATTCCTTAACCAAATGTAAATATCATTATGTTATATAACCCATATGTAATAATTATTACACCAAAGATGTTATTTAAGGGGTTGTTTGTGAAACAAAAGTTTCATCATCTCTCGACGGCATATGAGAAGCCTCCCCGTGTCGTGTCTTTAATAAAAAAAAATTAATATTTTTAAAACCTTTCGTATTTAGGTATTTAGGATTTGGAGGATCTTCAGAGATCTTCTGCCATGGATCTTCAAAATCGGTTCTCCACGCATTTATAAATGAAGAAAATACTTCTAGAAAACATAGACAACGTGGTGAATAATAATGAGCGGAAATTGCATTGCCCGCCTGAGTAGTGAGAAAACAAAGAAGGAACTGACAGTGGGAATCAATATTTTGTCCACTCTTTGTTCTAAGCACCATATCGTTCAAAAACGTAATAAGATAAAAAATTGTTTCAGGACAGTGTTCTGCCATGGATGTCAAGAACTTTTTTAAGCAACTCTTCTACTATAGCTGAGTTGAATATAACTACACCATCTTGAAATCCGTCAAGGAAATAACATTTAATCTGATCATTTCCTCCTGTATCNAAATTTTTTAAGCAACTCTTCTACTATAGCTGAGTTGAATATAACTACACCATCTTGAAATCCGTCAAGGAAATAACATTTAATCTGATCATTTCCTCCTGTATCTTATGCTAAGAAAATATTTTGCATAGCCATAAAAATCCATAATTTTCTTGCAAAGACAGTTAAAAAACAAATCATTTTTTAAGCTCTTCCGCTGCCTAGTCTATGAAAATATTAAGGCCCAGTAGTTCGAAGAGCTTCGCTTTGGACACAATTTGTTTATCTTACCGATATATTTCGATGCCTTGCGAATATATCTCCTCCTTTTTCTTAACCAGCTTGAATTACACAACTCATTACGAGGAACTTCGCTACTCCTTTTGCTTAACCAGCTTGAATTACACAACACAACACAAGGAACTTCGCTATGGACACAAGTTCTTGACTAAAGTCTTTTTCTTCATAGGTTTGAAAATCGTGAAAATTGTGTATCTTCGTGACCGAAAACTTCTTTTGCTCTCCTCCTTTTGCTTAACAGAATTGGATAAAAAAACCCAGAGCGTGCATGCTTCACAGAAACAATTTATTTAAGGCCAATTATGGAAGAATAAAAAGCTTTATATAATACTAAGTAATACACAAGAATCTTGGACACTAAAACTTGTTCTAAGAATGACCTGCAAAATTGTCAAGCTGCATATACCTTGTGTCCTCTTCTCCATCATTACCCGAGATCTGCTCACTCCTCCCTTAAATATAAAGGCCACGGTCCCCACTCCAACCTGGAGGAGATAAATTGAGAAAGGAAAGAATTCAATAACCAAATTAGATCTTCATGAGTGCTTCATGAGTGCCAAGAGGAAACTGAAACCATTCGCCTATCAACTAAGAGATATTTACACCTTTTTAGATTTCTATTGTGCATGATAGGTACACGTGATAGGTACAAGAGTAGATGGGTTGAGAGCGCCACAATTGTAGTTTATGTTGTCCAAATTGTTGGAAAAAGTAATTACTCGCAGATCCATACCTGACTCTCAGCTGACTCTTACAGAGTCTGTACCAGTCAAGATCTTGTTGGTCAGTCTGACAAGAAAGAAGAGTCCACGATTCGGCAATGTAAACCAATCGAATTTATTTCTGAAGCTAAGTTGTTAGGTAGATAGTTATTACAGTCTTTAATGGTGAGTCAGTTGACCCATGTAGAAGCAATATTCAGGTTTCCTATAAATAGAAGAAGCAAATTGTAAATTAGGCTAGAGAGAGACACAAGACAGACACAATAGAGAGACAGAGGAACTCAGGGTGAGAAAGAGAAGTCGAAGCTCAAGCTTCTGTGTATGTGATTTAGTCGAAGAGCCGAATCTCAGTAAAATGATCAGTTGGTGAGCCGACAAGTTTGGACCGACAAGTTTGTAACAATTTGTTATTTCCACATAAGTTATATATATGAAATAGTTCATGGTTGAATGTGTTTATTTGGCCGCACAATATTTCCAGATTTACTTGTGTAAATGTCTTTTACTATTACAGTTGAGTGAAATAACAAGAACCCATAAATTTCTCACTGCGTGAAAGTTCCAGGGTTTTACGGCACATTGGTTAACTCAAGTCTTCTTACATATTTGGGCATATGTTTTATAAGTCATTTGGATTTGTTAATGTGTCCATTTTTACTTCATCTTACTCAGAGGTGAAAAGCATTTGTAATTTCCTAAGTCTCTTAGACTAAGAAAAATATCTCTGTAGATTTCGACCAAAGTAAGCCGACTTGAGAGGGCAGTTGAGTCAGCCAACTTGAGAGGTCAAAGAGGTCAACCAACTTGAGAAGTCGAAGAGGTCAGCAGACTTGAGTGGTCGAAGAGGTGAGCTGACTTAGAGGTCGAAGTCAGTGGACTTCAAAGTGACAAGTGGTCAAGGTAAAATCAGTCGGTAGAACTGATAAGTAAGTCAAAGTAAACCAGTAGGGTAGAAAGTTCAACCAAAGTTGATAGACTTGTCTAGTCGGGAGATAGACAAGTTTCACCCGATAAGTGGAAAAATAAAAAAGGTCGGCGTGAAAAAGTGAAAATTAAATTTTAATATTAACTGAGCAGTAAACTCAAGTTTAGTAGGCTTGGTTTTGGCTAACTAGTATTAGAGCAAGGTTTATACTAGAGAAAGGTTTATATCAACCCAATATTTAGGAAAGAAATCTTGTCTTAAAAAGTGGAAATTTAATTTTCTAAGGAAAGTTAATTAAATAATTAAAATGGCTTCCACTTCTGGTTCATTACAAACTCCAAGTTTTACAGGAAAGAATTATGAATATTGGTCTTTAACAATGAAGGATTTATTTAGAGGTCAAGATGTCTGGGAGATAGTCCAGCATGGTTATACAGAACCAGCAGACATGACAGCATATAACAATCTCACACAGGCTAAGAAAGATGTCTTGAGAGAACAGATGAAGAANGATTTCTGGGAGATAGTCCAGCATGGTTATACAGAACCAGCAGACATGACAGCATATAACAATCTCACACAGGCTAAGAAAGATGTCTTGAGAGAACAGATGAAGAAAGATGGAAAAGCTCTGTTCTACATACATCAAGCAATGCATGAGAGCATACTCCCAAGAATAGCAGCAAAAACTAATGCTAAGCAAGCATGGGATACATTGGAGACTGCTTATCAAGGTTTGGATAAGGTGAAGACATCCAAGTTGCAGATTTTGAGAAGAGATTTTGAATCTCTGTCCATGAAAGATTCAGAGAATGTAGACACATTCTACACCAGAGTTGTTGGGTTGATAAACCAATTGAAATCTCATGGAGAATCCATAGAAGACCAAAGGGTTGTTGAAAAAATTCTCATAACTCTTCCCATAAGATTTGAAAACTTGGTTGTGACCTTAAAGGAACACACAGACATTACGACATTTACCATTGATGAGTTGCAAGCTTCACTCATCAATCATGAACACATACTCAGCAGAACAAAGACATCATTGGAAGGTGCATTCGCAACACAGTCATCCATAAGCCGTGGTAGAGGCAAGGGGAGAAAAAACTTCAGAGGCATAGGAAGAAGTTATTCAAGAGGAGGACAAGGAAGAAGTCCTGTAAATTTCGGTGGCAAAGGAGATAATCAGAACCCAAGTCAGCCAAGTGGCCAGAGGTTTGATAAATAAAAAATCCAATGTCATTACTGTAAGAAATTTGGTCATTATGCATATGAATGCAGGAACAAACAATATGACCAAGGAAGGCAAATCCCAAATCAGTCGACCAGCACCAGCACTTCGACAAGTGCAATGTTAATGGCATCGACATATCCAGTCGAATGCAATGCTATTTAAGAAATTCCACATGACATATGGTACTTAGATTCAGGCTGCAGAAACCACATGACTGGTAATTTAAATTTGTTTTCCAGTCTAGACAATTCAGTTAAAACTAATGTTACACTTGGAAACAATGTCCAAGTTACTGTCTTAGGAAAAGGCATTGTTGATATTCTAACTAAATAGGGGGAGAGTAAGTATATCCCTGATGTCTATCATGTCGAAGGTCTGAAACATAATTTGTTAAGCATTTGACAGTTGTTACAAAAAGGCTACAGAGTCTACATGGAAGATAATCATTGTGTGATCAAAGACAAGCGTCCAAGTGACCAATTGATAGCAAAAGTGCCACATTTGACAGTTGTTACAAAAAGGATACAGAGTCTACATGGAAGATAATCATTGTGTGATCAAAGACAAGCGTCCAAGTGACCAATTGATAGCAAAAGTGCCAATGACAAGCAACCGCTTGTTTCCATTGAGGATAGTTCCCGACATGAAAGGGAAGACAAAAACAGGAGTTGCATTCAAGGCAGAAAGTGAAGAAACAATCGAGCTCCTCAACAAGAGAGAAAATGGTAGCGCTAATTTGCAAGCTACATTTCAGATAGAAGTTCAGGATGAATCCTGGTTGTGGTATTTCAGATTTGGACATCTGAATTTCAGTGGGCTCAAGCTACTGCACACAAAGAATATGGTAAAAGGATTACCATTGATCGATAGACCAGTTCAGGATGAATCCTGGTTGTGGCATTTCAGATTTGGACATCTGAATTTCAGTGGGCTCAAGCTACTGCACACAAAGAATATGGTAAAAGGATTACCATTGATCGATAGACCAGAGAGGGTTTGTGAAGGCTGGATTTTTGGCAAGCAGCACAAAGAGACTTTTCCAGTTGAAAAGTCATATAGAGCATGCACACCACTTGAAATTGTGCACTCTAGTATTTGTGGTCCAATGCAAACACCATCCATTGGTGGCTGCAAGTATTTTCTAACTTTTATTGATGACTACTTAAGAAAAACATGGGTATATTTCTTGAAACATAAATCTGATGCATTTAGTTATTTTCAGCAGTTCAAGGCACTCATGGAGAACTAGAGTAATCACCGCATCAAAATCTTAAGGACCGACAGAGGAGGTGAATATGTTTCAAATAAATTTCTAAATTTTTGCAAAACCCATGGCATACAGAAACAATTCACTGCACGGTATACACCTCGGCAGAACGGTATAGCCGAAAGAAAGAACAAAACCATCATGGAGATGGCACACAGCATGTTGGCAGCCAAACATTTTCCAAATGAGTATTGGGGTGAAGGAGTCGTAACTTCCATATACATTATGAACCATTGTCCGAAAAAGAGTGTGAAGAACAAAGTTCCACAACAAGCATGGATAGGTATGAATCATAGTGTTTCACATTTAAAGGTTTTTGGTTGTGTTGCTTATGCTCATGTTCCAGATGAGCTGAGAAGGAAGCTAGACAAGAAGGGACATAAATGTATTTTTGTCGGCTATTCAGAAGACACAAAAGCATACAAGTTGTAAGATCCTATCGCAAGGAAAGTGATAATCAGTTGAGATGTTCAATTTGTCGAGAATGAATCATGGGATGGAATAGTTGACATAAATTTCAAGATTGTGTTGAATGTCGACAATGATGATATGGAAGAGGAAGTGGTTTAAACACCACATGTAAGTCAACCGGTCATAGCACCATCGACTCCCATGAAACCAAGACATGGTTCAGCGCAAGGACCATTGACACAAGTAGTAGCTCAAGCTACACTGACAAGTACACCAAGAGGACAACAGGCTCCATCAAGCATTTCGTTAAGGTTGACATCGACAGAACCGGTGAAAAAAAGAAGTCTGCGGGAGATATATGAAGCTGGTACACCTAATTCATTCTCTCTCTTTGCATTATTTTCCCCTATATATGATCCACTAACATTTGAAGAAGCTATTGAAGAACAAGTATGGACACAAGCCATGGATGAAGAAATAGAATGCATTGAGAAGAACCAGACACGGGAACTGGTTGATGTACCAACAGACAAAGATGTAATCAGTGTCAAATGGATTTACAAGACAAAGCAAGATGTTTATGGGAATGTGCAAAAGAACAAAGCAAGAATGGTAGCAAGAGGGTTCACACAGCAAACCGAAATCAACTTTAGCGAAACGTTTGCATCTGTTGCACGCATGGATATAGTCAGAATAGTTTTGGCCATTGCTGCACAAAACAAATGGCATGTTCATCAAATGGATGTCAAGTCGGCATTCTTAAATGGCTATCTAGAAGAGGAAGTATATGTGGAACAACCATAAGGGTATGAATTTATAGGTCAAGAGCATAAAGTGTACAGGCTGAAAAAGGCATTTTATGGTTTGAAGCAAGCTCCTAGAGCTTGGTACAGTCAGATTGATTCCTATCTCACTAAAAATGGATTTCACAAAAGTGAAAGTGAACTAACTTTGTACACCAAAGTCGATAAGCAAGGTAAGATGTTAATTGTCTGCTTGTATGTAGATGATTTAATATTTACTGGTGATTTTGACATAGCAGATTTTAAAGCAGTCATGGAAAGTGAATTTGAAATGACTGATCTGGGGCTTATGAAGTTTTTTCTGGGAATTGAAGTTCAGCAGTCTGAAAGTGGTATTTTTATATCACAGTCTAAGTATGCAAGTGAAGTTTTAAAAAGGTTTAACATGTCTAATTGCAAGACAGCCCCAACACCAGTAATAATAGGTTTAAAATTGAGCAAGGATGATGAAGGATCCACTGTAGATCCTACGCTGTTCAAAAGGCTTGTTGGCAGCCTTATGTATTTGACAGTGACAAGACCAGACATTATGTATGGAGTAAGTCTGATCTCAAGGTTCATGGAGTCACCAAAATACTCACATTGGCAAGCAGGTAAAAGAATTTTGAGGTATGTAAGTCACACAAAAGACCTTGGTATTATGTATTCAACCTCAAAAAATTTTAAACTCATTGTTTACACTGACAGTGACAATGGAGGCAGCATAGATGACAGGAAAAGCACATCTGGGTACACATTTCATTTTGGTACAGGTGTTGTTTCATGGGCTTCAAAGAAACTGCCCATAGTAACTTTGTCTTCAGCTGAAGCAGAGTATGTTGCAGCGACAAGTGTTGCATGTCAAGTTGTCTGGATGAGAAGAGTCTTAAAAGACTTGTCACAGAACCATCAAGAACCGACAACCATCTTTTGCAACAACAATTCAGCCATATCATTATCAAAGAATCATGTGTTTCACAAGGGTACTAAGCACATCGACGCAATGTTTCATTTTATAAGAGAGTTGGTGAACGACAAGGAAATTTGTTTGGAATTTTGCAGGTCTAAAGAACAACTTGTAGACATCTTGAAGAAACCATTGGCAAAGGACACATTCCAGTATCTGCTTAGTTATCTTGGAATGACAAGTTGTCGACTGTGAACTCTGTCATANAAAGACCAACTTGTAGACATCTTGAAGAAACCATTGGCAAAGGACACATTCCAGTATCTGCTTAGTTATCTTGGAATGACAAGTTGTCGACTGTGAACTCTGTCATAAACAGAGCATGTCTAAGCTCTGAAATTTTTTGTAAATTTTGTTTTAAAAATCCCCATCTGCTCATAATTAAGGGGGAGTGTTGGAAAAAGTAATTACTCGCAGATCCGTACCTGACTCTCAGCCGACTCTGTCAGAGTCTGTACCAGTCAAGATCTTGTTGGTCAGTCTGACAAGAAGGAAGAGTCCACGATTCGGCAATGTAAACTAGTTGAATTTATTTTTGAAGCTAAGTTGTTAGGTAGATAGTTATTACAGCCTTTAATGGTGAGTTAGTCGACCCATGTAGAAGCAATCTTCAGGTTGCCTATAAATAGAAGAAGCAAATTGTAAATTAGGTTAGAGAGAGACACAAGACAGACACAATAGAGAGACAGACGAACTCAGGGTGAGAAAGAGAAAGAGAAGCTCAAGCTTTTGTGTATGTGATTTAGTTGAAGAGCCGAAGCTCTGTAAAAGGATCAGTCAGTGAGCCGACAAGTCTGGACTGACAAGCTTGTAATACTTTGTTATTTCCGCATAAGTTATATATATGAAATAGTTCATGGTTGAATGTGTTTATTTGGCCGCACAATATTTTGAGCCGACAAGTCTGGACCGACAAGCTTGTAATACTTTGTTATTTCCGCATAAGTTATATATATGAAATAGTTCATGGTTGAATGTGTTTATTTGGCCGCACAATATTTCCAGATTTACTTGTGTAAATGTATTTTACCATTACAGTTGAGTGAAAGAACAAGAATCCATAAATTTCTCACCGCGTGAAAGTTCCAGGGTTTTATGGCACATTGGTCGACTCAAGTCTTCCTACATATTTGGGCATATGTTTTATAAGTTATTTGGATTTGTTAATGTGTCCATTTTTACTTCATCTTACTCACAGGTGAAAATCATTTGTAATTTCCTAAGTCTCTTAGACTAAGAAAAATACTCTATAGATTTCGAGCAAAGTAAGCCGACTTGAGAGGTTGGTTGAGTCAGCCGACTTGAGAGGTCAAAGAGGTCAACCAACTTGAGAAGTTGAAGAGGTCAGCCGACTTGAGTGGTCGAAGAGGTGAGCCAACTTAGAGGTCGAAGTCAACCAACTTTGAAGTGACAAGTGGTCAAGGTAAAATCAGTCGGTAGAACCGACAAGTAAGTCAAAGTAAATCAGTCGGGTATAAAGTTCGACCAAAGTTGATAGACTTGTCTATTCAGGAGATAGACAAGTTTCACCTGACAAGTGGAAAAAGAAAAAAGGTCGGCATGAAAAAGTGAAAATTAAATTTTAATATTAATTGAGCGGTAAACTCAAGTTTAGTCGGCTTGGTTTTGGCTAACTCGAATTCATCTCTTTCCCTTGAATAATGAGTCACCCAACAGTGATTCAGTGGTTTCTTCTCCTGCAAGATGTAGTGGAGATCCTTGTAGAATCTTTGTTTCAACTCTTTGGGCCTCAGTCATAGNAAGCCGACTTAAGTTAACTACAATGTTTTCTAGGTATTCCTCTCTACCATTGAGCAGAGCATTTCATGTAAAACTTTTGCTTCAACTATGTCATTCTTTACAGGCAAACAGTTCAACCAGGATGGAATAACCTATTATTTCAAACCCAATTGAACAATGGAGGACAAAGTTTTCATAAAATAAAAACATTTTCATTGTATATCATAATAGATATCAAATCAAAGAATTACATTCCCCAAGCATATTATTCATATTAATGTGGAACCAATTCCTCAACAAGGAAATATTAAATAAGAAAATTATGAATACCTGGGATGCATTAATGAAATCTATTTGATGTTCACAAATCTTGCCAAGTGCAGAAATTACATTGTTTATTTCCATTCTATAGTCAAGAAGAAGAGTTTATGGATGACTAATTACATCATTTAACTTCGATAGAGCTTTTATTGTCGTTTAACCAAATGAATCAATAACACACTCAAGGTGGAAAAATGGAA
>LPNX010202040.1:13781-27784 GCA_001517045.1 Pseudotsuga menziesii
ATGGTTTGCATTATACATTTGCCAGTGATCCCATTGAATGTACAGTTGCTACAATTAGTCCATAGGTGGGTCTCCATTCTTTAGCTTCCTGGTTCTTGGGTAATTCAGTAAACCTATTAGGTGTTTCCAAAGAGCATGCTAATTTGGATCAATGAGATGGAATCGATCTGAATTGCTTTCACTGATCATCCAGACATCCTGTGAGTATTCTCTCCCCACTCGATCCATTTCGCCAACTGGTTAAGGCTATGAAGAGGTCCTAGGAATCAGATGTGCGTTCTTATTCTTTGGTAAGTCAAGGTTATATGAGGTTTCTGAAGTTGTTTTTTTAACCAAGATTTGCTCACTCCCCCCTAAATCTAGAGGCCACGGTCCGACTTCAAACTTGGAGGAGCTAAATTGAGAAAGCAAATCATTATAGTGATAATTCCAAGCTCCTACAGTAGCAAATTCCCAGGGTGTGATTTGCACTGGAGGGAGAGTGGCAGGAATGTGTGGGACTCACTATCGACATGCATGTGTAGCTTCCATGTCTATAAGAACTTGAAAACATAGACCGCATGGTAAATAATAACCTGAAAACATAGACCACGTGGTAAATAATAGAAAAAAATTAACATGTAATGGCATAAATGATATAGACCACATGGTGAGTAGTAGAAGAAAGTTGACCCCGAGATTCCTCTTTAATTTATATTTTTTTGCCTTTTTATTTATGTATTTTTTTTCTACAAGTCACTTATGAATTTGAAGGTTGAAGAAAGTCTTATAGGAGTCTAAGGTCATATTTATATTAGTTATTTTTCAAAGAAATGTAACAATAAGAAAATGACTTTGTGTTTGTTTGATTGTAATTTTCCATTTCATATATGAAAGGTTACGGCTCAGAGGGCCTCCACATTCCATCATGATGGTTTTGGGATCCACAAGGAGCCAAGGGCACCATGTTTTTTTCTTTACGTGTAGTGAAGAGAAAAGGTAAAAAGAAATTCAATGGAATTGTTACGTCTATCAAAACTTGAGCCCCCTCAGCTACAATATGTGCAGGGAAGGGAGATGGCTTCTGCATTCATTACATCATGAAAATTGGACAACAAGCTACTAATGGAAACCATAACTATCTACTATCAATACTCAATACGGAGATTGACTTGGGATATTAAAAACTTGAAACACAATATTGTCTTCACCTCTCAACCCTATTTGGACATTCAATGGTCTTCAATACATGAGATTATAAGAGGATCCACTCGAATGGTCAACAAGAAAAATGGTGTCGCTTGTGAAAATTACGATGTCCAAAATTTTGATGTCTTGCATAGTTCAAGTTTTAATTTCAAAGGTATAGTCTCTCCGCATCCAGGCCAGGTCTCAGTTTCAAAGGTATAGTTCCTCCACATGGTTCTCTAAAGCTACCTAAAACTTGGAAAACTCCTTAAAACTATGCTCTTTGGATTTTTGGACGTTTTGGCATGGGCGAAAACATTGACTTAATCACCGAATGTTTTCAAATTTAAAAAATTTATGTACAAAATCCTTTTGGAGTAAACTTATTTTCACTTATTTGGAGATTTTCGTTCTCTCATTTTTTAAACATATCAAAGTTCTCTTCACTGTTTCATTTCCCAACTTTAAAGGTAAGCTAATTTATTATTATATTAATTATTGCTTAAAAAAAAAAGTATTATTGTCATGACATTGCAGGAAAAAATTGGCAACGGTCAATTTAGCTTAACAAAAAGTATGTTATATAAATACTTTGAAAAACGAGGTTTCATAATTAATACTATTGGGGTGAATCCGTCAGTTTTAAAAATTAATCGAGCAATTTAGCTTAACAAGAAATATGTTATAAATAATTTGAAAAAGGAATTTCATAATTAATACTATTGGGGCGAGTCCCTAAATATTAAAAGTTAATTTTATTTTAATTAAAACATTGTTAAAACGTTTTATATTTAATAATCATTAATAATATTTAAATATGATGGTAAAAATAGGCAATCCCTTCATATAATCTATTAAGGCATTGATGGATGGTATAACAATTATTTCTAACTTCAAAACAACTTATGGACACATGACGTTGCCACCAAATAGTTAACATAACTTCTAACTTATATAGGAAGTTGTTTATGTTATTTTTAACTTAAAATTTTATATCTTTACTTTTCTAAAATAACATAAAATTTTATATCTTTAATTTTCTTATTTTATTAGTCTAGGTGACTATATGTTCTACTTTTGCAATTAACTTGACCATTAAACATTATTAAACATTGACTATACGTGCTACTTTTTGCAATTAACAATTAAACATTATGCTTTAATTTTTTAATTTTGGATATCACATATAATATTATTTTTTAATTTTTTTTTCAAAGTTTATCAAATAAGTCTAGATTTAATCATTTTTACCATTAAACCTATTAATAAAAATTTAAAATAAAAAAATTCTTACATACGTTATCACTTAACATAAATATTTCCTGGACTCACGTGTCATTGACATATGTCAATCCTATTATAATTTTTAAATAAAATAAATTAAAACTTGGGTACACGTGACAAGCTCTAGCAGGTACAGCTCGCTGGGACGCTGTTCAAACTTTAATTGTGTTATCTTATTTTTAGGATAAAATCTCATATAAGTTGCTACTTCAGAAATCTTAAATACAAAAGCTTGTTAAAGCACCCCATCAAACAAATGCATAGTGTTACATCTCCCGCACTTATTTTTGAAAGGTAATGGATATTTCTTAATAGATCTTTGAAACGAATATTGTTTCCATCAAGTTGCAGAGAGTGCAGGCATAACAAAGAGCATGGAGCATGGAAACACACGCAAAGGTCTCGGCCAAGTGAAAATGTATTAATAGATTTGAATTTGTGCACCATCACATGCTATAGTGTAGATTGCTTAATCTTGGGCCACTGCATTCTAATGCTACAATTAAAATTAATAAAGAATGAATGGAGGTAAATGACACGAATGCACAACAGAACGCCAGCATGGCGGTCTCGGAATTTGTTTCAATCCATGGCAGCATATTGTCTCATTCTTGTTTTTGTTTTACTCTAAGGCTGCATCGAAGGGTACCTCTTGTATCCAGGCATCACCAGCGATGAAATTAACAACTGTGAAATTCTGAGCATCAGAAATGTTCATGGCGTGATAGCCAGGCCATTGAACTCGCTCTGCAGTTCCTGCCCCAGGCCCCGAGTTCATATATTCGCCATAATACAACGTAGCCAAAGCAAAGTCCCCTGACCATTCTAGCCAACCTGCAGGATCAACGACATCATCTATATATGAGTCGATATAAACTGTGCGAGAGTAATTTTTCCACGGCCTTCCCAAGAATGTTTGGAAAGAGCTCTTCACCGGAACGAGATCAGGAGCAGCAGAGACTGTGCACTTTTGAATAGAAATTCCAGTGTTTTGATTTGGATCGTCTCTTCCTTGAGCCGTGAAACAATTTTTTTGATTATCCATCGGTTTTCTCGCCAAGAGATTGCAGTTTTGAAACACAGCTGCCGCGTTGCCGAAAATAAAATCAACTGTGCCGTAAATGTCGCATTCCCTATAGAATTGTCGAAGAGAGTGTGCGTAGAGAGTGTCTTGGTAGCCTTTGAAGCTACAACGGTAGAATGCTGATAGATCTGACCCAACACGGAGGGCGACAGCCTGATGCTTCTCTGGCCCCGCCGTGTTCTCGAAAGTGATATCCCGAGCGATAAAGCCTTGCCCAACCACGGCTGCAATAACAAATATTTCACGTATGAGCGCGATGAGAAAAAAAAAAGATCTAGCCTAGCCAAAGCAGAAAACGAGGAATTGTTCGGAGAGAATCGTTAGATTCGTAAATATAGATAGGTGATAGATTTGTCAAAAATAGCAAAATACTTTTAGTGTTCAAGGGCAGACAACGACTTCACCGGCAAAACAAAACAAAAAAACATAACGAGTAAAGCAGCGTACCGACTGTTGCAGAGCGGTAAGTAGTCCATCCGTCCACAACGCTTCTATTGCCTGTGATCACAGTGGTGTTTATACCATCTCCCACCAACATAATATTTGTTTTGTATTTGGGCACCTCAAAGTATTCCTGGTAGATTCCCTCTGTAACATGAATCACATATCTATCTAAACTTTTGTTTGGAGCAGCATTCAGCGCGTCAGTAATTGTTGTATAATTACCACTACCGTCTTGAGCCACCGTCACAATATTGTCAGCTAAAACGCCATCATCTTCTTCGGAGGTTTGAAGAAGCCTCCTTCGGTCTGAAGTAGACAACCATGAAGGGAACCCCTCATTGACGATTCCATAATGTAAAAGAAATTCATCACCATCTACATCAACTTGATCGTGACTCTCATGTCTGGTCGGATCCGAAAGCAGGCGTCGGTGGTGCACAGGAGGCCTCTTGGAACCTTTACCAACAACAGAAATGTTCTTGACAAGAGCCAAAGAGTTACTCACAACTCGCGACATATTGAGGACATTCTTAGTCAATATGTTTTGCAGGCTTCCCCTAGCCTCCTGGAGGCTTTGGAGGCAGGTAGCCTGATTAGTAAGGGCTGCACTAAGCCAAGTTTGAATGTCAACTGCCTGTCTCCATTTCAAAGAATTAGCAGTAACATTCGACAAAGAATTGCTCAGCTCGTCCAACGTGAGATCGTACAACTGCACGCAATCTTCAAGAGCACCCAGTTGCCTTCCTTTGAATGCCCACCGTTTCAAGCGAGAAATTATATGAGACACTTTTCGTGCTTCGATAATGCTCAGCCTGAGAGCCATCCTGCCCAGATCTGTAGAATTTGCCTGCAATGATCCGGGAAAGAGGCTCGACATTGTCGAAACACAAAATTTTGGATCCAATGTCATGTCGCAGGCAGATTTCAGAGAATTGTGGTGATCAGGTGCTTCATCGCTTTCAATCTGGACAAGCATGAGACATATCAAGAAAACGAAAGCTATAAAACTAAACTTAAAAGCCATTTCAGGATGCAGTAATAGCGTTCTAACTGCAGTAGATCAATAGACTGTTATCTCACTCTCTCTCTTGGATGTATATATATATGAGTAGGAGGTGGCGTTGGAAGAAATAAGCTATACGACCTTCACCAACTCCAGCCCAACTAGCCAGCTCAATACATGGATATCTTTGCCTATCTTTCAACGTTATACGTAGCTTCGACGAGGCTGCTCTGCACATGCAAAGTTGAAGCGCATTTACAAATTGATTTTCTATGCAAACGGGTGTCTTTCGCCTCATTGAGGTGCCCTCTTTAACCGAAAAAATATATTTTTTTCAACTGAGATCGTACATTCATCAGATGGAGGCGGCGTCGACGATGGAAATTTCGAGTCGAGGCGCGGTCAATGATTAAATGGATTGGAGAGCACAGTCGATGCTTTCCAGTGGAGATTTCCCAGATCTAGACTTAAGAAATTATTCAGTCCGTATAAGGTGCCGACAATCACAGAAATCTCGCCCGCAGTGACCGGAAACAATCCTGAAAAATAAAAAAAGTCCGTATCGCGACATGAACCTAGCGTTTATGGAGTAAAACTTTTATAATAAAATGTTGACATGCGAATCGAATGATGCGATTTATCTTACCGACGGTGAGTACGAAACATGGAGATGGATCATGGAGGGCTCAGCCTTCCGGGAACTAATATCAAAAGTCAAAACACGCGGAACCTGACATCACTCCTGGTAGATATTGACTTGTATGTTTGGATTTGGTTACTCGAACCACAATCGATCAGAGACCGCCGATAGTCTTATGAATGGTTTCGAACCACGCGGCATATCGAAACGAGAAATTTTCACCTCTTCGAATAAACAAACATCTAACTTCCAATAAAAATAATAATTATCACTTTAATACTAAGGGTTTGGTCACATGACGTTGTGTCAAAGCATTTATCTTCAATGGTTCGGCCCCATAATCTTATGTTGTATTTATTTTCAACGGTTCGGTTCCATAATGTTATATGAAAAGCATTTACATCCATTGCCCTATGATGTGCACCTAATCTAGGTATTTTATAATAGAGTAGTAGTTCTTAAGCTGAAAAATGTATGCAGTTTTAAAAGAAGGTTAGGTGAAAAATAATGTAATTTAAAATACAATGTCAATATTTAGAAATTTAAAAATAAGAAATTATGTACGAATGAATATTAGAATTTTTTCTTGTGGATATTCCACCATTGCTTAGCTTTTTAATTTTTTCTCATTTCAAAAAGACCTTAGGTCCCTATAAAACTCAAGAGTCTTTAAATATAAAACTCAAGAGTCTTTAAATATCAAAAGATCAACCCTAAATCTTCTTTGGATGTTCCATCATTGCTTAGCTTCTTTACTCTTTTTTTTTTCTCATTTCCAAAAGTCCTTAGTTCCTTATAAGAGTCTTTAAATATCAAAAGATCAACCCTAAATCTTCTTTCATGGTGATTATCAAGGGGTTGAGTCTATTTATGCGGTAGAGGACTCCAACCACTGTTGATGGTGCTTATCAAAGGGTTGAGTCTTTTTATGGGATAGATGCAGGGTTGGAATTTCAAATGACGAACACCTGTCAAATTTGCCGGTAACAAACAAAATTTGAAATGTTTTATTCTAAGCCAGATTTTGACGGTCTCAATAAAATCTTAGCTGTATTTGACGGGTAAATTGACCCATGACCGGCATTTACTCGTCAATATCCATCCCTGGATAGAGGAGTATAACTACAAGTGTGACTCTCATTTCTATTAATTTAAAAATAAAAGTAAAAGTGGTTCTATTAATTTATTTATTTGTTGAAAGTTTTCTTGGAGTTGGGCTTATCATATATTGAGGTTTATGAGTGATGGTATCAAGTTTTCCATATTTTTTTTATGAGTTGTTACATTTGTTTTGATATTCTTTATCTTATCATTTACTCTCATTGTCATCATATTTTCATCCACTTTGGCTCGTTCCATGAAAGCATTCTTTTAGCATTATACATATATAATTGTTGAGTATTTTAGAATAATTTTTCATACTTCATGTCTAACCTATAGGTTGAGTTATGCTACATAACATGTCATTGGAATCTATTGCAAAATAGGTCATTCAAATATGTGTTATAGAACATGAACGTTGGGGACCTTCTATAGAAGTTCCCTCTTGTTGCATAACCAGTCATCACTATTTCAATACAAAATTTCTCCTTTGTTGTATTTGTAACAGTTGTAGTTGTCGAGACCTTCTCGAGTCATCGTTATTGTGGGTCTATTCTAAATAGAACTTTTATATGTGTCCAAGTTGCCACAATTGGTCGTTATGATAAACATTACCACAGACTATGTGTTATAGGTCTTGTGAATCTACCATATTAAAGAACTCCAACTAGTCACTCTAAAACCATAATAGATCACCATAAAGAAAACTATAGTTGAAAATGGGTAAAAGTATCTGATAGTTGTATAGGATGCAGATGCATTTGGTTTCTCTGTTTTTATTTAATTTTTCTATCATGAAGTATGTTACAACAACAATTTGAGGATGTATGATTCTATAGCATGTTTCCTTTAAAAAGGCTGTTAATTTGTTGTGAATTTTAGCTTATATAAGAGGTGTGAACCGTCTTGTGGTGTAGAAGAGACAATATAGAAAGAGGCATATATATTGTGTACTATGATCATTTTCATAAATAAAGATAGCTCTACTCAATCCATTATTCCTTGAGTTGAATCATACTCATGTGAATTGAGTTTCAGCTATTGAAGTTATTCCAACACCCCCTTGTGTTGAGCAAGGGTCCACTCTATAGAAGCAACTGTTTCGCTAAATTGTATGCACTAGTGCATGTATATTTACAATGCAACAATGCATGGATTTTTATGATGTACCAGTGTGTACAATTTTAGTTTTATATTGTGTTAGTGCATGTATCTCTAATAAGCACCAGTGTGTTCGTATTATTTATGCACATCATAAAAAATTCTATAACCTCTAATTTCCCAATCTTTTTTGGTTATGATGAACATCCATTGCAACATTTTCCAATCTCTCTATTACCAATGGCGTAGGTTTTAATAGACATTTTTATGAAATATTTTCCAAATCTTATAACACTAAAAAACCCTACTAAAAGGATTTTTTCTCTATAATGTGAGTAATTTTAGTGCATCTAATAGGACATGGTGAACCCATAATTAGGTCCCTTTATTCAAATAAAGTGAAGCTTAGTTTCTTGGAACTTTTTTATTGAATTATGATAATATGAATTTTCTTTCCTATGTTGGTATTGCCTTAAAATTTGTTTGATCATTTAATTAATTATTGTTGGGTTGTATATTGAAATACTGGATCACAATGTTCAAGAGAAGATGCTTTAATGCAAAGGAGTTTACAAATGTTGATGAAAATTTCACACGAACATCTCAGAAGAGTCATGGAACACATTACATATGTTGTTTCTAGTGATTTTGGACATGCGTTAGTGCAAGAAGATGAGGGACCTTTTAGATGCAATCCTATTTTTCAAAAAAACGATCATGTTACATAAAAATACAACACATTTCTACTACATAGCACTTGATATGGTTCAACTCGAGCCTAACATGTCATGGGACATGCAGGATAGACAAACATATCGTGTACACGTTATATAACTACAAAAAATGTATGCGATATGTAGTTATAAATCATGTACACGATTTGTAAAATTAAAATTAATTTATACACAGTCCCGAAACCCGCGATGCGTTGTACCCATCAGGAACACGAATATCGGGTTAAATGGGAGTGAATTGGGTGTTGTGGACTATTGGAGGAGCTCGAATTAGTTGGAGGGGAGGAAAATCCACCAATCATTTGTCATGTAATCAGGTAATTCATTCACCCATAGCATTTTTTTGTCAATTCTAAACCTAAAATACAGTTTTTTAATAGTTTAAAACAACCAAATTTTGCATTATTTAGAAAATTGGAAGTAACCCAGTCACTAATTAAATTCACATCTCTCTCAACCAAGATGAGTGAATAATTACAAAGAATTCCTTTTCAAGAACTCAAGAATTCCTAATGCAACCAAAAATAAAAAAATATAGAACTCCTCCCTTTATACAATGTATCCATGCACACGAAACCCAAATTTCCAACCCTCAAAGGCCATTTCCCCATGATACTAATTGAACAAGTTTCCTCAGAAATGGCCATAACAAGATGAAATGCATGCACAAGCGTGAATAGAAAAAATGCATAAAAAATTAATAACTTGGTTTCTCAAAACATCATCGCAATCATTTTTCCATGAACATAATCAAAATTTCATCACAAGTGTATGTAGTTATACATTGCCTCTTATTTAAGCACCCTTAACTAAATGCCAATGCACATTAACAAAGTGCCTCTCGGGTCTGCCCTTTTAAACATAAAACAATGTATTATATAAAATCAACAATATATATAAACACATAGTTAAAACTAGTAACTATGACTAGTTTTATTCCTTCCTCTAGTTTTAGCAGCCACCACCATTTTTCCACTAAAATATTTGCACTTCTTGGTTATAGCACCCACCTCATTTGTATTTTAATTATACCTTCCTTGGCACTTTGCTCTTGTTCTGCGCATATGACTTACCCTCCGTGCTCTTGGCCTTATCGTAATGACAAAAAAAGTTGAAATATACAAACCTTCTCACTGTGATATCGAATTACAAGTCAACATGTCTTGACACCCCCATACTACCCTGGTATTCATCACACTGTCGAAGAGTTCATAATCATCATGCAGTTCTGACCCTAGCTCTATTGAGATACCAAAAAGATAATTAATTAAAGCTCATCACCTAAACTAAATAGAACTTGAATTCTGCTTCTTTTATCCTATAAACATAATAAAGAAAATTAGAAACATGTGAGACCCTAGGTCTCCCTAAGATCCCTTGACCTAGAAAAGACATAAATGACTTTACTCAAACAGTTTATGCTCCTACATCACTAGGTTTATCAACCGTTTTTTAAAATAGCAAAAACTATGGGCAATATCTTTCTACATGTCGAGTCTCTAAGCTCATCTACAACCAATTGTATTCCAGTCCACAAATTCTCCATTTTTCCATGTCACTTTTGGTTGGTTTCCATGTTTATATAACATTGGAAATGGTGAACACCCATGAACTACCTAGAGTGCGTTGTGAGAGTGTTCCCAACCATGATCGAGTCAATTATATTTAGAGGATATGGTGGCAGCCCTGTATCACCCATTTTCTTGCCTCACATGTCGTAATAGTCCCTTGCCCCTTTCTTTTACATATCCAAGGGACGTAAAGGCCAAAACATGTCAAAATAGCACTCCTAAATTCAAAGAAGTTTAAACCCAACTGTGCATGGAAAAGTCACCAATGTGGGTTAAGAAGTGCCTTAAATTCTAGAAAGAAGTTGAATGAAACTAACTATTTAATTGTTAAATGTTTAATTTTAAGTTTTAAATGTATGTAAGTGAATGCCATTAAATTGCTTACTTGAGTTTGATTTAATTTACATTTTCAATTTTGAAGAGACATCATTATATACCAAGTATATGTTTCTAATGATTTTCTTATTGATGTTTTTATTGCAGTTGCGGCTATGGACACAAATGCTAAAATACTGATTGATCTTTCCCACTTGAGAGGACTTCGTATGGATTTTAGTGGTGGTGACAGGATTTTCCGTTCACTTGCATCCACTTTGGATACAATTGTTGAGACTATTTCATCATCAAGCAACATACTATATGATATTACATCATATAGAGAAATAAAAAGACAAGAGTACGCTGATGGGCTTGACTACAATGCAATCAAAAAGTTGAAAATAACCAAACAACATATATTTTGATTGTTTAGGGACCCTCGCACGAGGGAAATCCCAAATGCAAATAGACCTCATATCTCTATTGAGTGGTGCACATTTCATCCATTTGTTGATAACTAGATGGATAGATGGTATATGGTTTTTGATATGGCACCACATAACAATAGGAAAATACCCCTATATTTCCTTCGAAAGATATATGCAGAGTTCATGTTGGGTAAACACGTAAACTATTTTGATATATTGCAGTTTCAGGGGATCGGTGGGGGTATGCCCAAAAATTGACCCAATGCCAGGATTTGAGACCTTGATCACCCTATCCTTGCACCTCGCAGGTAGTTGCATGGGCCAGATGTCCCACCTGTGCATCATGTTATTCCATAGACACGTGATGCATATTTGAGTTTGGAACGAGCAGTTGTTCGTCATATCACTATGGTTCAACATATGGGTGAGGGAGGGACATATGTCCTTGGTGTGGTACATACACCAAGTCGTCATGGTGCAGGACCATCTTCTAGTGCAGTACCCCCCTCTAGTGCAGGACCATCTACTAGTGCAACACCATCAGCACATCCCCAGCCTACTTTTGAGCCTCACGAGTGCACATCATGTGGTCATCCAAGCTATGGTCTTTCCTCAGATGTTGTCTTCAGTGGGTTTTTGAGTGATGTATGTAGATGGTTAATTGTAATAAATTCTTCATTTATTTTCCTCTTTGTACACATATGTATAGTTTGATCTAATATATTAATTTTCTAAACTTGCAGTTGATGCTTTATGCCGACAACGACACCCCAAAGTTTCATGTTCCACACTCTACAGAGGGGCATGACATTCGAGCCACTGATCCCTTGGTTTGTGGAGAGATTCATATAGAACCCATTGTCGTATCTCATACCGAGGTAAACATTTTAAAATTTCAGTTTTTTAATACTTGTTAATTTGTTAATTTCCACATACTGTACATGTTAGTTCACTAATGCTATCTATGGTCTAATATTTACAATTATTAAACTTGCAGAAGCCGGATCCTTCACGGGGGAAAGCAGTGATGGAGGTAGAATCCATGGTCATATCGACCGAGGAAACATCTGGGCATGACATTCCATCCATTGATCCCTTGGTTGGTGGAGAGATTCATATAGCACCCATTATCGTATCTCACACTGAGGTAAACATTTTAAAATTTCAGTTTTTTAATAGTTGTTAATTTACACATACTGTACATGTTAGTTCACTAATTCTATCTATGGTCTAATATTTACATATATTAAACTTGCAGATGCCAGATCCTTCACGGGGGAAAGCAGCGATGGAGGTAGAATCCATGGTTGTATCGACTGAGGAAACATCTGGGCTCCAGGTAAACAATTTAAAATGTCATTTTTTAAATAGATATATGTTCGTTGAATCATGCATGTCTAACTACATGAACACTTGTTGACTATAGGCACCAACCAAAACACCTGGACCACTTCCTGGAGTTTTATTTCCTCACAGGCCATACATGAACAAGGGTCATGTGTATATGAGGCGGCATGCCCCTAGAAAGACTCCAATTGTCCACAACCATGGAGCTATTGATACCATGGTAATGTATATCCTTCGATGAATTTTCTTGGTTAGCTTGAAATCCAGTGCATACATGTTTTTTTTAATGTTTGATTTGCATGTTTACTGCATCGGGAGCTAGAGTTTACTATTGAAAACCTCGCAGGGTTGGTTGCTGCAGTAGTTAGTGTTGCATCTACAATGGCAACAAGGCACACAAAGGTACAACTATTTAAACATGATCGTTACATAGTTTATTATTGTTGGCATATGTTTATTCATGCATGTCTAACTATTTCAACATTTGGTGATTATAGCCACCAACAACATGAGTTATTGATGCAGCAATCAATGTGGTGTCTGCAATAACAACAAGCCACACAGAGGTACAACTATTTGAACTTGATCTAGACATAGTATGCTATTGTTGTCTATTTTTTATTCATGCACATGTCTAACTATTTCAACATTTGGTGATTGTAGCCACCACCACCACCAGCATTTCCTGCCCCCTCTGGTTCGACCATGGATATGACCATCCTTGATGTTCAACCAACAGCTCCATCTGCTACACAAGGAACACAATCCCCTTTGTCACAGTCTCTCGCTGAGGTGAGATGTCCATTAATGACCAATTGTTTCATGCAATGTCCATGAACATGTTGATAATTGTTGAGTTAATTTAGATATGGTATTTTATTGAGCTAATGTATTAGTACATAGTTAGTTGAATTTAACAATTGATATTTAATTTGCAGGATCCAGAGACGCACACTGGTCCTAGAGTTGTGCCTAGAGGATCAACGTCGGGAAAGAACAAGAGGAAGCTTGAGCTTTGATGTGTCTTATGGGATATGTACATTTCGATACATGTACATGTGGCTTGGATAGTTTTGGATAGTTTTGGATACATGTACTTTTGGAGACATGTACATTGACATTTCACTTACATGTACATGTGGCTTGGATAGTTTTGGAGACATGTACTTCTGGTTACTTTTGGATATATATGTACTTTTGGGGACATGTACATTGACATTTCAGTTATAAATGAATGATACATTTCACTTTGAATTTGTTCTTTGGTTTCCACTTGTTCTTGTGTCAATCTATTGTATTGATTTGTGTGGATTATCTATTACTTATGAATGCACTATGCCAAAAGAACAAACTATTATATTTAAAGGTTTCAATGATCTCACTACATGCACACTAATTAGATATCTAATTAGAAATTGTGATTTTGGATGATCATTACAATTAAAGTCAAATTTCTTGCTCGAGCAATTTAATAAATCTAAGTCAAATACAATGTATTTCAAGGTTTCAATGAACTCACTACATGCACACCAATTCTATATATCTAATTAAAAATTGTGAGTTTGGATGATTAAATTACAAGTTAAGTCAATGCTCAAGTGTAATTTAATAAAACTAAGTGCATTACATGCTTCACATTTCATCAATGACCAACAACACTATTCAACAAACCTTGTGCACCCAATCACTAATCACTCAACATTAAAGTAACTACAATAGAATCCAAATATTGAGAACCAACTTCATGAATAAACATGATTTGAAGCATAAGTCCACCGGAT
>LPNX010202040.1:28121-61168 GCA_001517045.1 Pseudotsuga menziesii
CCAGATACGTTCAGGGACACTTGGTGGACTTGTGCCCGGTGCGCAAAAAATGTCACGGAGTTGCAATTTTGAATTCCGTCAACTCGTGCTAGCGTGTTTAGGCATGGGAAATATGGAAACACCAACCGTATCCCCTCCATCCATATATTTCCAAGTTTGGACCTTGTTAGTGTGAAATGCATTGTCCCCTACTGAGCAAAACCCTAGTTTAAGAAACCACCATATACGCTCATCACTGGGTAATGGACAGGCGGGAGAGGCCTACCCCTAGCTAAAATCACATGCCACAAATCCAATGGAATCAATGGTTCATTGATCGGAGGCCCGACCATTGATCTATGGTGAGTTGCAGGTCACCTCCAGATACCGTTCAGGGACACTTAGTGGAATTGTGCCTGGTGCGCAAAAAACGTCATGGAGCTGTACTTTTGAATTTTGTCAACTCCTGCTAGCATATTTGGGCATGTGAAATATGGAAACACTAACCGTATCCCTCCTGTCTATGGATTTCCAAGTTTGTCCCTCATTGGCGTGAAATGCATTATCCCCTACTGAGCGAAACCCTAGTTTCAGAAACCACCGTATACAGTGGTCACCAGGAAATGGAAAGGAAAGAGAGGGGCCCTCATAGCTAAAATCCCAGGTTGCAAATCCAAAGGAATCGAAAGTTCATCTATTGGAGGCATGAGCATCGATCTATGGCGAGTTGCAGGTCACCTCTAGATACCGTTCAAGAACGGTTGGTGGACTTATGCCCGGTGTACAAAAAACATCATGAAGTTGAAATTTTGAATTTAGTAAACTCTTGCTAGTGTATTTGGGCATGGGAAATATGGCAACACCAACTTCATCCCCACCTTCAGGGGATTTCCAAGTTTGGCCCTCGTTGGTGTGAAATGCATTGTACCCTACTGAGTGAAACCACAGTTTAAGAAACCATCGTATATGGTGGTCACTGAGAAATAGACAAGAGGGAGATCCCCCCCAGCTAAAATACCACGTCACGAATCCAACAGAATCAATGGTTCGTCGATCGGAGTCTTGAGCATCGATCTATGGCGAGTTGCAGGTCACCTCCAGATGGTGTTTAGGGGGACACTTGGTGGAATTGTGCCCAGTGCACAAAAACCGTCACAGAGCCACAATTTTGAATTACATCAACACTTGCTAGCATGTTTGGGCATGAGAAATATGGCAACATCAACCGCATCCCCACTATCTGTGGCTTTCCCAAATTTTCCCTCATTGGCGTGAAATGCATTGTCCCCCACTGAGTGAAAAACTAGTTTAAGAAACCACTGTATACGATGGTCACCGAGAAATGGACAAGCAGGAGAGGGCCTCCCCTAGCTAAAATACCATATTAAAAATCCAACAAAAGCAATGGTTTGTCGATCAGATGCCCGAGCATCAATTTATGGCGAGTTGCAGGTCACCTCCAGATATCGTTCAGGGACACTTGGTGGACTTGTGCCTGCTGCGCCAAAAATGTCACAGATCTGCAATTTTTAATTCTATAAACTCCTAATATCATATTTAGGCATGGGAAATGTGGAAATTCCACCCGCATCCCTACCATCCATGGCTTTCCAAGTTTGGCCCTTGTTGGTGTGAAATGCATTGTCCCCGACTGAGCGAAACCCTTGTTTCAGAAACCACCATATACGGTGGTCACTGGGAAATGGAAAAGAGGGAGAGCCCCCCTCTCCCTAGCTAAAATCCCATGTCACAAATCCAACAAAATTGACGGTTCATTGATCAGAGGCCTGAGCATTGATCTATGGTGAGTTGCAGGTCACCTCTAGATACCGTTCAGGGACACTTGGTGTACTTGTTCCTGATGTGCAAAAAATGTCATGGAACCGCAATTTTGAATTCTATTAACTCCTAATAGCATGTTTGAGAATGGGAAATATGGAAACCCCAACTACATCCCCACCATCCGTGGCTTTCCAAGTTTGGCCCTCATTGGTGGGAAATTGTTGTACAGGAATAAACACCTTATAATTGAAGGTTTGGGGTTACCAACATACTCATGAAACTTGCAGGAAATCAACTCTAGAGTGCAGTAAAGGAAATAGGAGGATAGAAAAGACTCACCTGATACACGATGGTTGATCCTAACTTGTCCTCTTCCACTCTGATTCTCCTCCAAAGCCTTCAGGGATGCTTCTCCTTCACCTGTCAAGAGAAAATCCTCCAAATACAAGATGATACATATATATAAACAGGTTAGATAAATCATATACAGAGTGCTTAATCATAAGTATTTATCAAACCACAATATATGAAAGACATTCAAGACACATATGGAAGAAGGATTCTCTTTATTAACAATAATGAATGAGTTTAGATTACAACCCAACGCCTGAGACAAGGACTCCTCTACAACCAAAGGATTCTGAGTTCCACTGCTCCAAATACTTTTGAATGGAATCCACCAGCATAACTTTGCTCTCCAAGTGTATGTGATTAACACCCTCCCCAAGGCCTGTATTTATACTTGGTGAAATAAGGCAGTTTCGAAGATTAGGGAGGTTGAGACAGTTAAGGTGATTAAGGTTAAGGGCTTAACAAATCTCAAGTAATCGCAAGTTTTTATTTTTAATGTCAAAGGAAGGTGTACGTGGGTATTAATACTGGCAACTCGCGTATGAAACACAAGTTGCTCTAAGGGTAACCCGCGTACAAGTCTGTACGTGAGATTCAATAACTGATACTCGTGTACAACATGCGAGTTGCATATATAAGGAATAACGTACAGGACTTGACATATTTCAAGGTAAAAATAACGAACTGGATGGATGATAAATGTAGTTCATAATATGCCCATCTATAATGTTTTAGGCAAACTTCAATCCATAAATGTCCTTTTGTGTGCCAACATGAGGGATGTTGGCGCTTGGATGGAGAAGTGCCATTCATGTGGATAACAGATGCCCCCTAATGTGTGAGGTCAGAGGGAAATGATGGCCGAAATACATTATAATATTTATCTTTGGAGAACTCAGAAATACAATGGGGCAGAGAGAGTACATGAAACAAATACATAGTAATGTCATATACAAAATTACATCTGAGGATGCTATGTTCAATTTACTGGAACACTACCTCCTTTACAATATTTGAGTACATCATATGATACGGGTATAACACCACATATATTACAAAGGTGGATCGAAGCCACAATATACAATAATGATGAGTCTTCAAAGATCTAGAAGCTATGTATATAAATAGAACATAATCTTGCGCAACTTAGTCCATAGGTGAGGAACTAAGGTCTTCATAAATATTCCCAAAGAACCAGTACAATCCAAGCCATGTGAATAAAGGTAAGCTAAAGTCGAACATGGAAAGGATTCAACATTTTGTCAATTAATAGGTGATAATTGACAACTGAAGCAAAGGAATTCATCAATAATGAGAATGAATCCTGAGGTACTATCATCAAAACTCTAGGTATTTGTCATCAGAAAATACTGAAACGGAACCATGCTGTGATAAGGAAGGCAATAGATCCTCCAACGGATCACAAGAGTGACTAGGAACTAGGCAAAAGAAGGGAGACACAACCAATATAACAATGATGGGATCAGGATAGAGATAAAACATTAGGTGAAGTCCTTGAACAATAAGCAAAACACAGAGATGACCCAAGGCAGTGTATAACTTATAGATAGAACAACTAGACTTATCTGTCATGTAGGAGACATGATCAAATTCCCCAGGTATAACGTACAAGAGGAGGAGTAGGAAACTCAAAGTAATAGCTGAACGGAAAGTGAACACTGAAACATGGATATCGAAAAAGACAAAAAGTGCTATGTTCAAGGATTGCATGCTGCCACTACTGAAAACAAGAGAAAACTTCTTCCTTACCTTCCTTGTTAAATTTTAACGAGTCTAGGAAAGTTAACTCGGATCCCTCTTGATTTTTTAACAAGATTGAAGAGAAGAGAAAATAATGCTTAATAGTGTCACTGATTCATGGATTTAATGAGCTCGAACTAGTACATGCTCAGTAGGTGTTTTCACATTTAGAGAGTCTAAAAACTCCAAAGAAGAGTCCAAGGGGGTCCTTTTTCATCCAATTTAGTCTCTTGAGGCCGAAAAAGTATAAAACATACCACAGAAGAACTCTCTTATCTTCCGGAGAAGAAAAGGTGAACCTTTTTCGTACTTAGTCAGGGATGTTCAAAAAAGGTTAAATTACCACCTACCCAACGCTCCTTCCAAAATAGCATAAAATAGCTTGAGTTTTATGAGTGTGAAGGAAAGCAAGATCACTCGGAAAGATCCATTTGGTTACAAGAAATGGGGCTTACAACAATAAACTCGTTGCTTTGTTCTTAAGTGTTTAACGAGCATGACAAAGACACAAAGTACACTGAGAATATTTTTCATGTTTAGGTCCAGAGCACGAAAAAGAGAAAAATAAGCTCAAAGCGGGTGTTCCTTTTCCATAAATTTAGTCCCTCAGGTCCGGAAAAGTGATAAACCTATACCTGAGAATACTCTTCTCATATCAAAAAGAAAAGAAAGCGATCCTTTCTCATATTATTCTTCATGGTCCAAGAACGAGATAACCTACCACCAATGCGGATGCCCATTCACATATTCTTAACGAGCTTGAATGGACAAGTTAACTCGGCAGTCAAGTCTGTTTTGAAGGAGGCAGACCTGGGCCTAAAGAAACTCCATAAGGGCGGGGAGTCCTATAGCTTGTAAAAAGAGATTCAAAGGAAGCTCTATTTGGCGTGAAAAAATAGCTAAAAGGATACCCCTATACCTGAAACAGTTGTGGCATGAGTACCAAGAACAACATAGGCTTAGAAGAAGGATACTCATGAAAAAGGGTCCTATCCACGGAAGAAAAATGGTAAAAATAGGGAACTAATGGTTTATGATACCATATTCCGTGGCAAAATGTTGTCTGCTAAGGTTAATGTGGATTGAATAAAGATGCCAAAAATGTATTGGAAATGACAAAACCACCCTATTGAAGCAACAACACTTTGTAATGGTGAAAAAACTGTTCCAAAACAAAAGAAATATGGTATTAGTTGAATGGATTTCCAAACTATAGAAAAATACCCACTTAGAGAAATATAATTTCTATAAATAGTTGAAAATCAAAACAAAACTCACCATTTGAAATTTTGAGCCATAAAAAGCAAGTTCTTCCCTCTACCTTTGTTTGATCATTGTGGACAATCCAACCGACGAAATCAAATTCCACAAGTTGTAGGTAAGCCTACACCCTGAGCTCTTCATTTTGATCCTAGCAATTATGAATTTAGAGTCCGAATTTCATGTTTAAAAGTATCCTAAAGCATGTCACGGCGTGTACATGGTTGCCAATGTGAAGACTCGTGTACACACGTTCTGTACGCGAGTTTCCTGTATAGACAGTCGCGTGTACTGCGTGAAGGATAAAAGGCTAAAGATAGTCAAATTTTTTTGATTTTTTATATGAAATTACCGAATCAAATTACTTGGTTTGCTAGGTGAAAAGATGGTTATGGAATGGAGGGAATGGGAGCATGAAATAATGGACCAAACAACACTCCAAAGTGCGCCCACTATACATGCATTACGAACAAGTGGGCTACTAAAATTCTTTTGCACGTCACCCATGCAGGCCAATGTCTGCATACTTGAGTTCATGGTAAATTATTGGGATCATGATTTGGGGATGTTCAACCTATAGGGTGAAACCTTGGAAATTACTACTGAGGACATGTATTTCATTACCGGTCTGTCACGACGAGGAGCACCGGTCAACTTAGAGGGCACTGGCCGAGGTGGTGACCCTTTAAGTGTTCAGAACTACATAAATGTGTTTTGTACACTGAGTACTCAAAAGAGAGGGAGTTGTGTCCCTATTGTACATATCCGTGACTTTACTCTACAGGTACTTACAAGCACCATCATGAGGATTTCAGGATCCTCATCTTTACATTTGGCTACACGGAACCAAATGAGGCTGGCAGTGGACCGTTTTCGTGGTGCTCTCTATGATTGGTGTTCGAGAGTTGTTCCTATCATGAAGAGACAACTGTCCGATTGCAAGAGAGGAAGGTGAAAGAAATTTGATTATGCGAGCATATTAGTTGCCTTCTTCTTTGAGAGAGTACCAGTGTTGAGCCCCGCCATACCTCTATTGGTCCAATCTCCACGTTAGCCGAGGCTGAGCAGGTGGGGAGACATCTTCCTCCGTCAAGGAGGAGGAGACATAGTACATAGTGTATATGATGATGATTTCTATACCTGGTGGGAACGATAGCTATCGGCACTGGAGCAGTTTCCATATGTCGGCATGGACTTCCGAGGTGACCCAGACCTTGTCCTCCCTCCAGGAGGAGCATGGGGAGAGCTAGGTAAATAATTTTTTAATTTTTATCATTTTTCAAATTTTTATGAATTTTAAAATGATAGATATATACATATGTAAAAGTATTAATCCTATAAATGTGTCAAAATGTAGATATTGGATCGGTCCGCTCTGAAGGGAACCCATGCATGTTTGTTCATCCTATCATAGGAGAAGACCCAGGACTGATTAGGGTTCTAGAGGGGAAGCTGGCGAGGCTGACCCAAAGAGTACCTACCTTGCGGATAGATCATATCCCGACTACCATGCAGGAATTCATTGTTGGAGTTCCACCGGTCTGGCTACGTCTATTCAGGCGAGTGGTCAAAGCAGTGCTTGTATATATAGAGGCTGTAGAGGCTGCCGAAGCCTAGGAGGTTGAGGAAGCTAGAGTGGAGAGGGACCATGGGGACCAAGGTGGTCCAAGTGGCCAGGGTGGTCCTACTTAGATCTAGGACATTTTGATAGACAGTGATCCACATTTTTGTATATTTTTGTATATTATACCATTATGACGGGATCAGAGGATCAGACTCGGCCTATCTATGGATAGATATTTTACATATATATATATATTGTTGTCAGTTTATTTACAAATGTTTTTTATATGTTTGCTGTATATATTTATAAAATGTGTGTGAGATGCCAATCTAAAATGTAATTAGCATATGCATCAGTCAATGAATTCTGATTTCGTGGAATTTGATTGAATGTAATAACTTCAAAATGTCTTTCCAGTAAACGAATTTGGATGAATTGACGTAATAAAATAGGATTCCGTACTTGATAAGCCCGATTTAGCTAGGAAACCACCAGCTGAGAGTCCAGGCGGACCTCAAGCTGGGTGATACCACGTGACAAAGCATCCCATAGGAGCTCAATTACAACCCTATATTCAACAACATTATTAGAAGCATAACCTAAACAAGCGCCTCCCGTGACAACAAGCTGTCCTGAGGGAGAATAAATAACCCATGCTGCCGAAGCTAGGTTACAAGTGTGACGGCTGGCGCCATTAGCGAACCCTATATACCATTCAGAAGACATCTGCAACAACCAGCAAATAGTATAAAAAAAAAACCGACAACCTAATGTACATAAAAATACATACAAGAAAATTACAAGAAAAAGTGCTAGGCCTAAGCATAGTACTTTTTCAAGTAGAGCCCATTTCTAGGCTCAGGAAACTTATTCCCATCAAAATAAACCAACTCATATGCGCCCTTCTTCAAAAAATTTGACACGACATAAGGTCCTAACCACATAGCCTTGAATTTTCCTGCCCCCAGAGGTTCTTTGTCTTGGTCCCAAAGCAAGACAAGTTCCCCCTCAGAGAAAAACCTAGGTTTGACTGATTTATCATATTGAGTTTTGACCCTATTTTTATGAGCTTGATTAGTAGTCAGCGCATCTCTATGCTGTTCATCAAGGTGTTCTAAATGTACCAGACGATCTTCAAGCTCAGTCATATCAGGTAACACATGAATGGCTATTTTTAGAGACAGGATTTCACATTCAATCGGAGTAACTGCTTACACTCCATGGATGAGTTGGAAAGGGGAGAAACCTGTAGCAGTTTTTATGTTAGTTTGGTAAGCCCAAAGAGTAGGATATAGCATGATGTGCCAGTTAGAACGGGCTACATCAATTGTATGTTTAAGGATAGTTTTTAAATTTTTGTTGACAGCCTCAACCTGACCGTTTGCTTGCGGATAGTACGAAGAAGAATGTTCTTGTCTGAATCCGAGCATAGTGGTCAGTTCCATCATCATGTTATTTTGAAAATGATTGCCATGGTCAGTGACAGTCACTTTGGGTATACCAAACCGTGCTATAATCTGATTGAATACAAAGAAAGCTGCAGTTTCCCCATCGGCTTTAAAAGTAGGCATTGCCTCTGCCCATTTCATAAAATAGTCAACAGCGACAATGATGTATTTATGCCCCCCAGCCAAGGCTGGGTTGCATGTCACGTAATCAATCCCCCATTTCATGAAGGGGCCTACCGAGACAATGGGAAATAACGGAGTAGGGTGTGACCACATTTTCCTGGTGTAAAGCTGACACGGATGACAGGGATTCACTGCTTCCACACAATCTTTGAAGATCGTGGGCCAGAAATAACCAGCATGTAGTATATTTTGGGCTGTTTCTAACCCATATAAATGACCCCCACACACTCCACTATGGGAATCATTCAGGAAAATCTCTGCTTCCTCGTGGGTAAGGAAATGATGCTACATGGAATCTACCCCTCGTCGATATAATGTATCTCCTATAATGAGGTAGTTCTTAGCATAAAGGTGTAATTTACGTCGTTCTTCCCTCGAGGAAGCTACAGGATACTTCAAAGTCTGGATATATATAATAATATCCCCATACCAAGGATTAGAGGTGGATATAAGGAAGATGTGCTCATCTAGGAATGAGTCATCTTCAATAGCTACATCTTCTTCAGTAGGAAATTCTGCTATAAGTTCAGCAAAAACTAAGTACTTCTTAGACTTAATGGACTGGAAATCCAAGTCAAACTCTTGGAGAATGACTATCCATTTGTTGAATTTTTCCCCAACAATCCATCGGGATAAAACGTATTGAAACGGATTCACATCCGTCACTACTGTTGTGGTCCTCAGTAAAATGTAGTGACGTAACCTCTGAACAGCATAAATGGCTGCTAAGGCTAATTTCTCAACGTGGGAGTATTTAAGCTCAAGTCCGGCCAAACCATGGCTAAGATAATAAACGACATGCTCTACAAGCTTATCGTCCTCCTGGACTAGTACTACCCCAATGGTCGACTCCGACGTTGCCAGATATAATATAAAATCCCTAGAATAGTCTAGTGGGTGTAACAAGGGTGCCGACAACAAAGCATTTTTCAATGCCTCAAACGCAAGTTGTGTAGTTTCATCCCATACAAATGGGGTGTCTTGTTTGAGCAGGCGCATGAAACCCTTAGTGATCTTGGCATAGTTAACAATAAAACGTCGAAGAAAGTTAGACTTTCCTTGCAGGCTTTGAAGTTTCCTGATAGAATGAGGAGGAGGCAGATTTACAATGGCCTCAACTTTCAAAGGATCCACCTGGATGCCTCTACTAGAGACAATGAACTCGAGCAATCTTCCTGACTCAACACAGAAAACACACTTGTGGGGATTCAAGCAGATTTCATAATATCTGCATCTCTCAAATATCAACCTTAAATGATCTAGATTTTAAATCCTCTTACAAGAATGTGTGGGTAGATCATCAAGGTATGGTTCGACAATGGATTTAATATCATGGAAGGCAAAGTTCATAGCCCGTTGAAAGGTTTCCCCAGCATTTTTCAATCCAAAGGGAATTTTCTTGTACGCAAAGGTACCCCAGGGACAAATGAAAGCAGTTTTATGTTGGTCTTCCGGTTTTATTTGAATTTGATTGTATCCGGAGAAACCATCCATAAACGAGAACACCTCACTTTCCTGCACAAGCATCTATAATCTGGTCTATAAAAGGTGTGGGATAGTTGTCCTTAGGATAGGCTTTATTTAAATCTCTAAAGTCTGTACAAATGCGAATAGTCCCTTGCTTCTTATCAACAGGAATAGGGTTGGATACCCATTCTGTCAAAGCGATGGGATAGATAAAACTAGCCTTCAACAGCTTTTCAACTTCAGCCTTCACAGCCGCCGATTTGCATGGGTTAACAGGTCTTAAATTTTGTCGAACCAACTTGGCATCAGGATATGTTCGTATTTCATGTTCAACAATCGATGGATCTATGCCTGGCATCTGCTCATATGACCAAGCAAAGACATCGCGGAATTCCTTAAACATGGCAGTATAGATGGCAATCTCTTCAGGAGAGCAATTTGCACCTATGTATATGTTTTCCATGACATCAGGGTTTACAGAGATGTTAATAGGTATAGTGGTGAAAATATTTTCCATATTCCCCTCGGCAAACATTCCTTCCCTAGGTAAGGGATTGATAGGTATATCAACATCGTCTGACAGTCTCAAACGAAAATCTTGATTTTCTATTCTGCTTAGTTCTGGAAGAAAATAGTATCAATGACGAAGATCCTCACAAATCTTATCACGTCCACTCATGGCTTCCAGAATGGCTTCATCAGAAGGTAAAACCATGTCTAAACAATCGATAGAGTGCGAAGAGTTTTCTGCCCATGTAGGCAAATAGACTTATTCTAGATCTTCTGAGACTATTAGAGGATCTAGAATGGGATCAATAGTGGCTTGAGTGATAGCTTGGTAAGCTACCTCCACTGCCAAGAAGGGCACTTCTAGTTTGTGGGGGGATGGGAGAACCCAAGGATCGGTCCTATCAACAACCGTAGCTATGGACCTCCCCACACTAGTAGAACCAATATAATTAACCGGGGCTAGAAGATCAAATGTGCCCATCAGTGATGTGTACATTCCAGCCCCCAAGCTCTGTGCAGTAGGTTTGACTTGATCAACCAATGGCACCGCAGACTCATTATACTCTAAACGACCTTTTCGAGTAAAATCAAGTTGGTCAATAGTAACCAACTTGCCCTCATGTGGAAAAACCACTACGCGAAAGATGACCGGCGCAATAGAAAACATCGCATAAGTCTAGTTTCTTCCCAAAAGCAGATTATAGTCCAAAGGAGCATCAATTACTTCTACCTCAATAGACACTGCTTTTCCTACGAACTTCATTTCAAAATCCGGTAAGATACCATGCGGATGGAAAGACCTTCCATCAAAACCAGTAAGTAGAGTGTTTGACGGGACTAGCTCTGGGGATCCAAGAGCTTTCCAACAGGTCAAGGGCATAACACATGTAGAAGCACCCTCATCAACAACTGCCCTTCCAATGGTCTTACCACCATGGATGACATCTATTGATAAGGCTACGTGGTAAGGTAGGAAAATTTTAACATCAGATAAATGAAATTTCTCCATGAGACTCGAAGAGTCCATACTGCCTAAAGTTGCTAAGAGAGCATCCCGTTGAGCGGGACAACTCTATAACACCTCTAAAGCTGACATTACACACGGGTTTCGAGCTAAATCTTCAACCACGGAGTAGTTTTAAGTAGCCCTAGCATTAGGGTTATGCAAGGTATTCTTGAAGACACCTTTTGGTATCTTCGACATAATTTCAGTAGGTTTCTCTATCGTGAGAGGGTTAGAAGTTTCACCTACAGCTTTACGCTTCTCAGAAGTCTCTTTGTCATAATTTTTATTCCTCGTCTGCAACAAAGTCAAAGATCAAACCATGTTGATATAATTTGGGTCAGGGGAAGTTTGAGTGCCCCCTGCTATGTTAGAAGTTGAAGCTGAGTTTCGTCCTTGGGGAAAAGGATCCTTCAGGACAACAGGTTGTTGAGCTTTAAGCAGCTTCTGGGCTTGATCCATAAGGGGAAAAAGGTGAGTAAGGTGGTCCTCGTGGCACAAATTACACGGGAACTTGACCTTCTTCTTTTCTTTCTTCCCCCCATCAACATTGTTCGCGGGATTTTGCTTGTTTTGATTTCCCTCTCCCTTCTTTCCTTTTTTTTTCTTCCCGCTGGGATGCTGATTGCCCTTATGAGAGGTTTGTGAAAAAACATTTACACTCTGGGGGGAGGGGACAGCATTTTCTACCTTTGCCGTAGACTGCTTGACAGACAATTGGTGAAGTTGCTTAGCCAAAGACTCTACGGTGGGAGAGTTAACAGACCCAACCACACCATTGGCATGGGGTCCAAACTCAGGCTTCTCCGCATCATGTGTAGGCATCGGTGCCTCAGGGATAATCTCATACAAGATCCTAGACTATGAATAAATCAAATCCAGTTGCTGGGCCCTGAGGATGGCTTCTTCTTCATTCGTCACTCTTGAGGTGGATACGTCCTTAGATATGTAGGGCAACAAGGATTTAAGGAACCACTCTAAAAGGAACTCAGGAGGAATAGTGGCTTTTATAAGGCTCTTTTTCCTCCTCCACTCTTGGATGTGATCCGAGATGTGGGTAGCCTTGTTCTACCTAAAAGTAGACAACAAGTCCGTTCCGAAATCATATCGGACCGGAAGCTGAAAGTGGCTAAGAAATGCACTAGCCAAGTCCCAGAAACTACTGAAAGCAGCAGAAGGAAATTCAATATACCATTTTTCTGCAGTACCTGTCAAGGTTCTCTGGAACAGCCTCAACCTAACTGAATCTTCATTCAGTGAATTCGAAGAACACCATAAATGGAATGTGGTGGCATGAGCCCCAGGATCTTCACCAACTTTGCCTTCGAATTTATGGATGTCCGATGGAAATTTGGTGGGAACAGGTGGCCACAAGGGGTCATGCCTCACCGGGCCATTCATCAATTTTGACAAATATGACAAGTTTAAGGTTTCTAGGAATGGAATTTTGGGTCGAACCGGGGTACTAAATGTGCCAGCTTGGGGATTAGAGGGACCTGCCCCCGAATGCCCATGGGTAAAAGTAGGGTTGCCCCCTGCCACTGGTTGCGAAGTGGGTAGATTACTCTGAAATGGATTCCATCCGTAATCCATAGGATTGTGAGTGGGAGTATAAGAATTTCAGGCCATCCCCATAGAAACAGGGGTCTGAAAGACAGGAGCGGGTATCCCTCCGCTGAACAATGAAAAGGAATAGCTCGTAAATGGAACTGAAATCAGAGTTTGGAAATTTTTCCCATAAGAGGTATTGTTCCCAAATTGCACTCCTACATAAGAAGGTGATGGGTCTGCGTATGGAGAGGATGGGGGAATGTGCCCCCCATTCCAAGGAAATCCTTGGACAAATGCCGAGGATCTTACTGGACTACTCTAGGTAGTATATGGAAAGGAAGAAGGGATAGTAGGTATACTGGGGATCCCAGTAACCATATCACCAGAAGTACCTGCTAGGTTTGAGTGAACCGGTGATTGGACCACCTGGCTCACTGGAGTCAAAGGTGTAGAAGGTATACTATATCTAGGGGCACTTACCGGGGGAGGTAGTACCCCTTCAACCAGAACGGCTGAGGTGAACACAAAAGGACTTTCTTCCACAGAAGACATGATCCTACCCACAGGGACACCTAACATAGGTGAATCAAAAGGTCTAAGTTGAGAGATCACTTGATTGTTTAAATCAGTCAAGGGGGTGTTAAAATTCCTTACAAACTCGTCAATATGCAAGTCTTTTATCTCAACTTATCAAGATCAAAATGGTTAGCTATCAGTTCTGGTTCACCAAGAACTTAGCTTATTCCTACTGGTTCAAATGAACCATCCATGTCCAATCTCCGCCTTTGGGGTGGAGGTGGAGGCTCCAATATGACGAGAGGAGGAAGGTTTCGCAACCTTCTTGACCTTCTAATAGGTTGGTCCTCCACGATTGAAAATTTGACAAATCACACCCTAAGGCCAATTAAACACAGGCAAAACCACAGAGCACACACTATAAAAATCCTAAAGCCTCAAACAATCAATCAAGGGGAAAGATATACTTTCCCGAAGAAAGCTGATGAACGATTACTTGGAATCCTTGAAGTGGTTCTTAGGCACAAGTGGAGGAATCACCCAACTGCCCTCCTACACTTACAACAAGGGTTACCTTCCAAGCCCGTTCAAGGTGAACCATAAATAGCCTTCCGGTTTACCTAGGTATGAACCCTAAATATCAAGAGACTAAAGGCTACCTTAGCTATACCAATAGTCTGGGGAGACAGTCACAAGCCTGACTCGTACGCATGGGCAGGGTAGCTGAGCTTGAAACTTTGTCTAGGATAGAATCCCCAGATGCATAAAAGTCCTGATTTACGTTTTGACAAGGAATCAGATTGTTATCTCCTCAGTCCATGCCTCCACGTGGCCTCGTGCTTGACTCCCTTTTGAGAGGAGCTTCCCAGATACAATCGATAAATTCAAGGATTTACCTGAATAAAGGTTCACTACGTCTAAATTTTAAAACTTATGGGAAGTTTACACTTCCTATCCCACAAGTCTAGCCTAAGCTAGTAGGTGAAAGGCCCCTAAAAATAAAAATTACTAGTAAATTTTAATTATTGCATTCATTTTAAAGGGCTGTTTCTTACTCAGAAGGAAATGAAGTGATGAATTATGGTGTTTTGACTCGATAAGAAAATAAAAAAAGTAACGGTGTATTTTTTCAAAGCAAATTACCACTATTAAAGCAAACTTATTTTTCTTTTTGTAAATATATATTGATGAACAAATGCAAGCGATAAAGAGAAACTAAGACTATGTTTTTTGTAGTTTTTGAGATTATATTTTTTTAAACTGAAATGAAAACTACTTATGCAAAAGCAAATGCAAAAGCTTGACAATGTTTTTCTTTTCACTTTTTTAAAAAATGCTCAAACTCTACAATGCACCTAAAATGCACTAAACTTGAGTATGCTTGGATGCAATCAATTGTATAAAATAAACAAACTGAAGTAAACAGGACAGAAAAACCAAGAATCAACCAACAAAGGGATATCAGGAACCCTATCTTGGGTGTACACAATGACAAAAGATCACTATAAACTCATAAAGGTAAGTGACAAACCAACCATTATCAAAAAGAAAGATTGGAAAAACAATGCCCAAGACCCTGATCACTGATCCAGACAGAGACACTTCAACCTATAACCCAATAGGCCAAGTTACTTCAGCATGCAAATGGAAGACAATCCAAACAAAAGAAACCCAAGGGATTTACGAAAAAGCACAAAGTGTGGTAATGGTGGTCTTCAGACTAATAGCACAGTATCCATAAAGAAAGCCAACTAACAAACAGGAATTACACAAAGAGAGGGACAAGCAAACCCTATCCTAAAAATCCCTATTTCCAGGCTTGTAGGTGACTGTATAGAAGGGAAACCCGCGTACTGTACGCGACTGTCTAGGAGAGCAACCCACATATGCAGGCCTCTGTACGCGACTGTGCAGAATAGCAACCCACGTAAAGGTACACATTTTTTCTCAAAAAATAAGAAAAATCCACAAGACTTTCAAACACTGTGATAAGCATGAACCAGGATAAAACACCACACGCAAACTTGAAGGTAGAGACTGGTCAGGGGTGACAAAAACAACCTATAGCAGTCTGGGATCCCCAGTGGAGTCGCCAGTTCTGTTGTACAGGAATAAACACCTTATAACCGAAGGTATGGAGTTACCAACATACTCATGAAACTTGCAGGCAATCGACTCTAGAGTGTAGTAAAGGAAATAGGAGGATAGAAAAGACTCACCTGATACACGACGGTTGATACTAGCTTGTCCTCTTCTGCTCTGCTTCTCCTCCAAAGCCTTCAGGGATGCTTCTCCTTCTCTCGTCAAGAGCAAATCCTCCAAATACAAGATGATACATATATATAAACAGGTTAGATAAATCATATACAAAGTGCTTAATCATAATTATTTATCAAGCCACAATATATGAAAGACATTCAAGACACATATGGAAGAAGGATTCTCTTTATTAACAATAATGAATGAGTTCATATTACAACCCAACGCCTGAGACAAGGACTCCTCTACAACCAAAGGATTCTGAGTTCCACTGCTCCAAAGACTTCTGAATGGACTCCACTAGCATAACTTTGTTCTCCAATTGTATGTGATTAACACCCTCCCCAAGGCCTGTATTTATACTTGGTGAAATAAGGCAGTTTCGAAGGTTGAGGAGGTTGAGACAGTTAAGGTGATTAAGGTTAAGGGCTTAACAAATCTTAAGCAATCGCAAGTTTTTATTTTTAATGTCAAAGGAAGGTGTACGTGGGTATTAATACTGGCAACTCGCGTATGACACGCGAGTTTCTCTAAGGGTAACCCGCGTACAAATCTGTACGCGAGATGAAATAACCGATACTCGCATACAACACGCAAGTTGAATTTATACGAATCATGTACAGGACTTGACATATTTAAAGGTAAAAATAACCAACTAGATGGATGATAAATGTAGTTCATAATATGCCCATCTATAATGTTTTAGGCAAACTTCAATCCATAAATGTCCTTTTGTGTGCCAACATGAGGGATGTCGGCACTTGGATGGAGAAGTACCATTCAGGTGGATAACAGAAATGCATTGTACCCTAGTGAGCGAACCCTAGTGTTAACACTCCACAAAAATCCTCTAGGTTGTAGGTCGAGGATGCCTGGTAACTTAAACTATTTTTTAGGGTTTTCTGATATGGATCAAGCCAGATAACCTATATAACCTCTCACTCTCAAGACATGCCTAAAGCTCACTCAATTACAAGGATTTTAGTTACAACTGATTCAGTGGTTTGATGGAAAGGTGCAGGGATGGAGAACTCACCAGGATGGCAGACTTACACACATAACACATGCATATAAATGGATAAATCCTACCGGGATGGTATTTATAAATCAAATATCACTAAATAACCAATAAGATGATAGCTATCGGCTTTTTAATAAATCTAAAAAATGACCTAAATGCACATTTAGGCAATAAACATAGTAAAGAAATAGATGGCTGAACGAATCACAACAAAAGAGCTTATATTTAGAATAAACCAAATCTGACGCTTGATAATGGAACGGGCTTGTAAATCCCCAGAGTCGAACCTTTATTAATAAATTAATCATGGGATTTATAGCCTTCTACAAAAATTATAGATCCTGAAAATTCGATCTGTTTGCACACAAAAATTATTGAAAGTGATAGTTTTTCTAGATTAGGGCTTCAAACCCTTGCTAAATATTTGTTTATCTGCTGTGAAGATCTAATTCACTGAGTGATATTTTAATGACTGAACTGGTCACTGATCATCCCCACTGCTGGTTCAGTATGAAATTGTCGTCAACAGCCAGTGTTTCAGCGTTTAATTGAAGTGCATTTTCGCTGGATCTTTTGTCTTGTCACCATAGTCGCCGATTGGGGCTTTTTCTTTTAGCTATTCGGTGCTCCAAGTCTCAACACTACTGCTGTTTCGGTGCTCCAAATATCAGTGTTTCCGCAGTTTTGATGCTCCAAGTCTCAATGTTTAATCTGTTGGATCCTCTACCTTACCACCACAATCGCCGATCAGAAGCTTTGTCTTCTAGTCCATCGGCGCCCCAAGTCCCAACGCTGCCACGATGTCATTTCCTTAAATCACTAACATCATGACGGTCTCTTGATTAGTGATCGACAACTTTTTCTTTTATCTTATCGACGCTCCAAATCTCAACGCTGTTGCTCTCCATCACTAGCTCATCGACGATCGGGAGCTGAAATACTTATGCATCAGAACCTTTTATCTGAATGCTACCGTAGTTTCAGAGGTGAAACGAACTAATTGTGTTGCTGCCGAAGGTTGATTGACGATGTTGGAATCAGAGCTTTAGTCCTCTGTGTCGTCGACACTGCGGAGGAGCTTCGTTGTGAACTTGCCGATCCGTAGTCTGTATGTCTTCCAATCGTTGATGATCTTCTATTATCGCACTATCAGAATATTTTTCATTTAGCGGAAGGCTTAGTCTGTTTTCTTCCACCATTGTGGCTCCCTAGTGGACTATTTCGCCAATCATTAGTCCTTAGAACCTCCGATCGCCGATGAGTCTATATTTTTTCAGAACCCATAGTAAGTCTTTCTTCCCTCATTGTGGCTCCGTAGTGAACTATTTATCCGACAGTTAGTCTTTTCAAGTTTGGAATTCTGATACTTGACTTCGGTGGCATTTAGTTCTTCATATCACCGACATTTCAGCACCTTTCAACTTTGCCTCACCGCTACTTAGTCCTTATTTCTTTCAATTTAATTTCACCGCTATCAGAGTTCAGTAGAAGTATGAAGCAGAATGTTTAGTCACTATCTTCTCCACAGTTGCGACATCGTAGTGAACTAAAACTTTGCAACGTTGGCGTTCAAAACTCAAAACTTCCCACCATCGGAACTTTTAATCCCTCTATTCTCCGTAGTTGCGGTACTTTTAGCCACGATATTCTCCGCTCACTGTTTAAAATGTTCCAATGGTAGTGAAATGTTTAGCAATACACCTAACTGCCAAAGGGGTCTTCCACCTATTATTTATCTTCCATCTTTCGGTGGTAATGAGATATTCTGATCCTTTCCCAAGCCACCGAAGCTACAACTTTGTGAAATTCACGTCCAAATAAAAAACAAAGGCTTTCAAACTGTCAGTGATCTTCATATCCTTCATTGCATGAGTTAAATTCTTCATAGTATCAAAACATATTTATTTTGGGAGATAACATCTGGCTCCTACTCGGGGATGGGAACCTCCTTGTGAGGTCTCAAGAACCCTAGACCAAAATGCCTTCCCTAAAAGAAACTAAGTAACTTAGCACTATTATTTATTGTTCCATTGGGCATGGAGTCTTATTCTGAAAGAAAAACAACCTACTATCTACTAATTTACAATCATAAGGCCTCAGAGCCTCAAATAAAATAGAGTTTTAGGAACAACCCATTTATTGGGCCATTGAATACCTCTTCACCTTCCAGATTCTACAATTTGAAGGTGTTATTCTCATATACCTGGCCTATAACAAAAGGGCAAATCCACAAAGAATCAAATTTTCCATGCTTCCCCTTGTCCTATCTGACAGTATCCCACTTGAGGACCCAATCTTCAATCTGGAAGTTGTTTGCCTTTGCTCTTTTGTCAAACATGCCCTTTATCCTCTATTGATGAGCTTCTAATTTTCCTATAACTTGCTCCCCGATCTGCTGTAACTCCACCAAATCCATCATCCTTCTCATCATATCATTTGGTTCATCCTCCTCTTCCTGAAAGAACTTTACCACGAGAAGGATGAGCTGGATAGGAAAGATGGTCTCAGTGCCATAAACTAGTTTGAATGGAGAAGTCCCTATGGATCTTTTTCTGTCACCCTATTAGCCCATAAAGCAAACTTAAGCTTTGAATCTGAGCTTTTCTGTTTTGTCTCTAGCAGTTTCCTGATGATTCTGACTAAGCTTTTGTTGGATGACTCAGCTATGCCATTGCCTTGTGGGTAACAGGATGTGGAGTGCACCAGTTGAATACCCATATGATTCATACATTTTAACTAATGCCCCAACCTTAAAAGTTGGTGCATTATCAGTCACTAACCTTACTAGGAAACCAAACCTGCTGAAGAAGTTCTCTTATAAAAATATCATGATGACTTGATGAGTGGCATTTCTGGTGGGCACTGCTTCTATCCATTTGGTAAAGTAGCCAGTGGCTACCAAGATCCATTTATGTTGTCCACTAGAAGATGGATTTATTTCACCTATGAAATCTAGACCCCATTGCTGGAAAGGCCTATTCACTATAACAGGCCTAAGGGGCAAGGATTTGAGCTACTGCTTCCCTATAAATCTTTGACATTGGTCACAGGCCCTTATAAAAGTACATACATCAACAAAGAGGACTAGCAAATAGTATCCTACTTTTAATATCTTGTGGCCTGTGGTTTTCCAGTAGTGGTGGCCTCCACATGTACTGGAATGAAAGTGATGCATGACCTACTTTGCTCCCTCTTTATCTAGACATCTTAACAAAATTCCAGACTAATCCTTCCAATACATCAAATTTTCAATTATGCAAAACTTAACAAATTTCAACTTAAGAGCTCGTGCTTGGTCAGGAGTAAGATTACGAGAAAATTCTAATTTTAGCAAAAATTGAATGATACCTTAGTACCACTCACATGAAGATATGTTCTCAGCTACTGCTGGACTGTTATTCTGATCTTGATTTACTTCCGTTTCAGCTGCTACCATAGTCTGCACCATTGCTGATTTGACACATGTAAAATTTATTCCCATCGGTTCACGGTTTTCTTTGGCCATGAGCTTGGCCAGACCTAATCCCTTTACTAGCTTGGTGGGTTTCACCTCTAGATCAAACTCAATGTTTTTGGAAATCCACTTAGCTCTCTTCCCATCAATGTCAGGATGAGTCAAAACATCCTTCATTGCAGCTGAAGGGACATATGCAATGATCTTTGCATGGAGAATGTAGATTCTGAAAGTCTTCAAAGATTTTATGAGAGCATAAGCCTGCTTCTCAATTGGGTCATAATTCAGCTCAGTATCTCTCAAAGTTTTGCTGAAGAAAGCAATTGGATGATCAAGACCTTCATCATTCTTTTGTAAAAGTATAGCTGCCACTGTGTCATAAGATGCAAAAGAAAAAATGTAAAAACCCTTGGTGTAGTTGGGACTAATCAGGGTTGGTGCCTCCATGATGGATTTCTTAATGTCTTCAAAATAATTTATTGCTTGGTCAGTCCACTTGATTTCTGCATCCTTTTTTAGCATGGCTGTTATGTGCTTTACCAGCTCAGAGAAATTAGGAATGAATCTCCTGATGAAGTTTTTCTTGCCTAAAAAGGATTGAATGTCTCTTTTTGGCCTTGATATTGACAGCTGCTGAATCGCTTCCACTCTTACCAGATCAATCTTTACACCTTCTGCTGAGACTATGTGGCCCAGGAGATTTCCTTCATTGAGTGCAAACTGGGACTTCTTGGGGTTCAGTGATATTCCATACCTTCTACACTTCTGAAATACCTTCCTTAAATGCTGCAAGTGGTCATGATAGCTGTGAGAGTAAACTGTTAATTCATCCAAATATATCAATACAAATTTATCTTTTAGCCCTGCAAAAGCTAGGTCCATAGCTCTCTAAAAAGTAGCCCCAACATTCATTAGCCCAAATGGAATTTTAGCATACATGAAGGTGCCCTAGGGGGTGGTAAAGGCAGTCTTCTCTTGGCCATCTGGGTGCAAAGTAACTTGGTTGTATCCAAAGAAGCCATCAAGGAAGGACAAGGCCCTGGCCCCCAATACTTTCTGCACCAGATGTTCCATCTTGGGCAGTGGATAGTTGTCTTTTTTGGAACACTTGTTCAGGTTTCTAAAATCCACGCACAACCTGATTTCTCCATTTTTCTTTCTTACCACTACTAGATTTGTAATCCACTTGGAATACCTAAGGGGGATTATGATCTTGGCCTTGAGGATCTTGTGGATCTATTTCTCAATCACTGGTAAGAGAAGAGGGCTAATGGGTCTCAGCTTTTGTTTGAAAGGAATGGTGTCCTTCGCCAAAGGAATCTTGTGCTGGATGATGTTTGTGTCATATTTTTTTAGGTCACTATACTCCCATGCAAAGACATCAGCAAACTCTTTTATCAAGCTACAATATTCAGACTTCCATTCAACAGTTAGCCCAGTGGATAGATTTATCAGTTTTGGATGGCTCTGGATGCCTATGTTTTGTTCTTGGATAACAGGATCTAAATCTCTTTTGGCAGGTTTGAAAGGGATGTCATTGTGATCAAACAGTTCTTCCAGTGGTACTAGACCTTGGGGTATGTACTTGCTGGGAAATTGGACAATATTGTGCTCAGTGACTTTACCTTTTAACTTGAGCTGCTTGGATTCCTCCAGGTTAAGGTTTTCCTAGTCTATGTGTATGTCAAAGAATTCATCTACTAACTGAAGGAATTTACTAAGCTCCCCTTCATTTTCAAACACCATCCAAAATTTTACATTGTCTGGTAGAGAGGGTCTGTACTTGACCTGAATGTCATAGCTGAGCTTAGGGGGTAAAGGAGGAACAAAAAAACTTGCAGAGACGGCTAGGGAATAATCTAGGTGATTCAAATCCCTAGGAATATATGACAGTTAAAAAAAATAAAGGAGTCTCTGAGTTTTCATACCTCGTCCCTATAAGCCTTCAATCTGATATTCTTCCTCTGAAAAGTCTTGCTGACTTGCTATATGATGAGGTATGCATCCCCAAAAATCCTTACGCATAGGATCCCCATCTCCTTGGCCACTTTAACTCCTAGTAGCAAGGCTTCATATTCAGCTATGTTGTTTGTGGTTTTGAAATCGAGCTTATAAGATAAGTGAATGTTCTCCTTAGATGGGGAGATCAACACGATACCTACTCCTGCTGAGTTTTTAGCACTTGCCCCATCAAAATACATGGTCCAGATTGCTGTTGTGACTTCTTCGGGCTGCGGACGGGTGGGCACAGTGAGCTGAATGGATGTCTACTGATTATCATCTATTTGCAAGATGCAAGACCCAAAATCGGTGTCCACAACGTAGATCGGGTGATTCACTGAGCAGCTCTCCTTGCTTATGATGTATGCTAGCTGATTTTCCCTGTACAGTCTCTTAGTCTCCCCTCTGAACATGGGAATGGTGGCATACATGAGATCCATCTAAAGGGTGCCACCCAATATTTTTCTCCATGATCTAGACAGCAAGAGAATGAATTTTGGAGCAATATCGGCCACTATGATGTCCATCATTATGATTTTTGAAGGTAACTGAGTTAAGTTTACAGCAAGGTCTTTGATGAGGCCCAAGCACTTGACCTTCCTGGAGTCAAAGGAGAATAAATCATGGTAGGGCTTGGTAATGCTAAGGCCAATTTCATCCATCACAGCCTTTGGCATCAGGTTATGAGAGGATCTTGAATCCAACAGATAGCTATGGAGGATTTAATCATGGATGCTCAAGGATATATAGAATGGTGGGCAGGAATCCTTTATGTCTTCGATCATGGGGCCCAAGGTTACAACAGGCTTGTCATCTTACAGGTTCACAAAGTCAGTGTCATGGTGCACCTTGGGCTGAAGGGAATTCAGAATGGAGGTTTTAAATGCATCATTCTTCATCAACTTAATTAAAGGGAAAGGGATTTTCAACTTTTGAATTTTAGACTCGAGGTTAAAAGAATAATGCAGCCTATCTAGAAACCTTACCCCATGAGCTATAGGTTTGAGTTGGACTTGATCAGGTGTGGCTGAAGGTACTAGTTTATGCAATGCTTTGGATGGGACATCCACTTTCTTTGGTAAAACAACAACCTTTCTAGCTGGTGCAACAGGAAGCTTGACAGGTACAACATTCTTTTTGAGGGAAGCAACCAACCTAGACCTTAGTTGGTAACCTCCTTGAGCATCAGCCTGATAGACAACCTCTTCAGTGAGATACTCATCAATCAGGGCTTCTTCATATTTTGCTTGTGTCAGAAAAGAGTAGTCCTCATCCTCCATGCAATGGATATTGTCTTCAGCTTCTCCTTCTTCTTCAATAAACTTTGGCTCTTCTTCTAATACAACATTTTGAAATGGAGCTCTTATCCTTTGATCTTCCCCTTGATTTGTCTCCCTTCTAAGAATCTGAACTGGGGGGTTTCCTCTTCTATAAGGAACAAAATTTGGGTTTCGAGGAGAGAAGTCACTTGGCCCCTTACCCCTTACCGGTAGATGTCCTTGGTATTTTAATTTAGAAATTTCAATAGTCAGGTTATCTAAAAGTTTGGTCATTTTTTCAATCCTGTTCTCTGATGCAGAAGCCCCACTATAGTCTGCTGGCTGCTTTCTCCTATCTACCTTCCCTTTGACCTTCTGAGATGCTAGAATGTTTGACTCTACCTCTAGGGAAGCATCCTGCATGAGTGACAAGGAGGAAAACCTCCTTTATATTAGAAGTAGGCAGAAGTCGGAGTCAAAGGAATTCGCATAAGTTATCATAGCTGAGGTACCGGTGGGCTTAATCTCAGTGGGGATCTTGCTGTACATGTTGTTGAATCTTTTGGTAAAGTTGGAGATAGACTCACCATTTTCTCTTCTCAGGTTTTTGAATTTTGTGATATAGTAGAGTTGGTCTCTCCTTTCTCCCCAATTCTTTAGGAAGATGTCATCTAATGCCTCTATTCTTGCCACTGACCCATCAGGCAGTTCTTTAAACCACTTCCTAGCCTGACCATCTAGGCTTTGCACAAAAGCTATGGTACATACATATTCATGTTCTATATTTATATTTTTAGCATAGCTATAAAAATACTCTAGATGTTCTTCAGCAGTGAAATCCCCTTCCCCAGTAAACTTAGGCATATACTTGAGGTAATCCTTGGTAGGCATGGTTGCGAGAGGATTTGGAAAAATTAGGGGTGCATACCTAGCTACCAGGATCCTTTCCATCTTGGATAATTGAGGGGTAGCCATATTGGAAATAGTTATGGAGAGGGATGTGGAAGGCAGCACTGATGAGGATATTTGCTGAGAAGGCAGTGGTATACTTATCCCAGTGGAGTCACCAGGGATTGGATCTTCACAAGCAATAGTGCTTGAAGATGCCCAAGCCCTATATTTTTCTGATGTATCTAAAAAATTTTGGGAATTAAAAGTTTCAGCAAAAATATTTCTTGAAATACCCAATGTAGCATTTTGTGCATCACTGTTGGTCTGTCTTACTAAAGCCCTAGCTTTTCTCAAGATTTCTTCTGGATCTGAAATGGGTGTTGTTGGTGGCCCCTTTGGGTTTGCTCTGGTACTTGGTCTTCTTGAAGCCACCTTATCTCAATGGATTCATCAGATAGATGATTACAACCGTAATAATGTCCAAGCTTTGTCTATCATCAAACCCTGGATCTCTGTCATCTCCCAGGGAAGCTGATCTTAAATCTCCTATTCCCAGCAACGACGCCACTTTGTTAGCACTCCAGGAAACTCCTCTAGGTTGTAGCTCGAGAATGTTTGGTAACTTAGTTGTTTTTTAGGTTTTTCTAATATGGATCAAGATGGATAACCTATATAACCTCTCACTCTCAAGACATGCCTGAAGCTCACTCAATTACAAGGATTTTAGTTACAACTCGTTCAGTAGTTTGACGGAACGGTGCAGGGGATAAATCCTGCATATAAATGGATAAATCCTGCTGGGGATGATATTTATAAATCAAATATCACTAAATAACCAATAGGATGACAGCTATCATCTTTTAAATAAATATGAAAATGACCTAAATGCACATTTAGGAAATAAACATAGTAAAGAAAGAGATGGATGAACGAATCACAACAAAAGAGCTTATATTTAGAATAAAATAGATTAGATTCTTGATAATGGAATGGGCTTGTAAATCCTCGTAGTTGAATCTTTATTAATAAATTAATCATGGGATTTATAGCCTTCTACAAAAATTAAAGATCCTAAAAATCTGATCTGTTTGCACACAAAAATAATTGAAAGTGATAGTTTTTCTAGATTAGGGCTTCAAACCCTTGCTAACTATCTGTTTATCCACTATGAATATCTAATTCACTGAGCGATATTTTAATGGCTAAAGTGGTTGTTGATCATCCCCACTGCTAGTTCAGTATGAAATTGCTACCAATAGCCAGTGTATCGACGTTTAACTAAAGTGCTTTTTCACTGGATTTTCTATCTTGTCACCGCAGTTGCTGATCGGGGATTTTTATTTTAGCTTTTATCTCATCAATGCTCCAAGTATCAACACTACCATTGTTTTGGCGCTCCAAATATCAGTGTTTCCGCAGTTTCAGCACTCCAAGTCTTAATGTTTAATCTTCCAGATCCTCTACCTTACCACCGTAGTCATCGATCGGAAGCTTTGTCTTCTAGTCCATCGGTGCCCCAAGTCCCAATGCTTCCATGGTGTCGTTGCCTTAAATCACTAGCATCGTGATGGTCTCTTCATCAACGATCGACAAATTTTTATTTTAGCTTATCGGTGCTCCAAATCTCAACGCTGGAGCTCTACATCACTAGCTCGTCGACGATCGGGAGCTGAAATACTTATGCATCAGAACCTTTTATCTGAATGCTACCGTAGTTTCAGAGGTGAAATGAACTAATTGTGTTGCTATCGGAGGTTGATTGACGATGTTGGAATTGGAGCTTTATTCCTCTATGTTTCCGACACTACGAAGGAGCTTCATTGTGAACTTGCCGGTCCATAGTCTGTATGTCTTCCGATCGTCGATGATCATCTATTGTCACTCTATCGGAAGCTTTTTCATTTAGCGGAAGCCTTAGTATATTTTTCTTTCATCGTTGGGGCTCCCTAGTGGACTATTTCGCTGATCATTAGTCCTTAGAACCTCCGATTGTCGATGACCCTGTATTGTTTCAGAACACGCAGTAAGTATTTCTTCCCTCATTGCGGCTCTGCAGTGAACTATTTCACCAATAGTTAGTCTTTTCAAGTTTCAACTTTTGATACTTGACTTCGGTAGCATTTAGTTCTTCATATCACCAAAATTTCAGCGCCTTTCAGCTTTGCCTTGCCGCTACTTAGTCCTTAGTTCTTCCGATCTAATTTCATCGCTATCGGAGGTCAGTAGAAGTCTGAAGCGGAACATTTAGTCACTATATTCTCCACAGTTTCAGTGTCGCAATGAACTAAAAATCCACAACATTGGCGTTCGAAACTCAAAAATTCCCACCATCGAAACTTTTAATCCCTCTATTCTCCACAGTTGTGGAACTTTTAGCCACTATCTTCTCTGCTCACTGTTTAAAATGTTCCGATGGCAATGAAAATTTTAGAAATACGCCTAACTACCGAAGGGGTCTTCCACCTGTTATTTATCTTCCATCTTTCGGTGGCTAATGAGATATTATGATCCTCTCCCAAGCCACCGAAGGTACAAATTTGTGAAATTCATGTCCAAATAAAAAACAAATGCTTTCAAATTGTCTGTGATCTTCATATCCTTCATTGCATGAGTTAAATTATTCATACTATCAAAACAAATTTATTTTGTGAGATAACACCTAGTTTCAGAAACCACCGTATATGGAGGTCATCCAGCAATGGACGGGCAGGAGAGCCCCCCCCCCTAGCTAAAATCCCACGTCACAAATCCTACGGAATCGACGGTTCATCGATCAGAGGCTCGAGCATCGATTTATGGCGAGTTGTAGGTCACCTCCAGATACTAGATCCTACATGTTAAATTCTTTATGTAAATGTTTTATGGTTACCTTTATGCATTGAACTAATGGTCATAATAAAAAAATTAACATGGTATAAGAGGTGAGTTGTCAAGAAGGAAACTATACAATCATTAAAATAGAAAGTTATCATTGCAGCAACTTGTTTCCATCATCCTAGTTTTATATATCGGCTGAAAACATTGACAATATTACCTACTTGAAAAATTAGGGTTTTAGTCCTGTAAGAGAGCCTACAAAGAACTTTGACAGGTATGACCTAAAGAGGTACATGTATGTATTCTAATGTTATGTATATCATGTGAATGAGATCTTGAAATGTTCAAATGATTGATATATAGGGTTTATTGATCATATGTAAAATTTGGCATGTTCATTAACTTGACATACAAGAGAACTTTTGGCATATTTATAAACAACATTATGGAAAATTTCGCATATATCAAGAACACATAATTGACATATTCATAAGCAACATACCTGGGAAAATTAAAAGTATGATACATACCTCATCACGCTAGATCCCACCTATTATCATACAACCAAGCCCTATGGATCATCTCTTATAATCATGGTCTCCATTAGTCTCTCGTGCTTTGTATCTGGTAAGAAGTAGCATACCTTGGATGAATTTTGGCTAGGCATTGTTCGTAAATGGAGTTTTGTACCAATGATTAAGTTGGTAAAGTGATACACACTTGCACCTGGTTTGTAATCCCTGTAAACATATCCACCCTTCTTTCTTGCATTGTTTTCATGTGTAAGGTATTCACCTTTAACAACCATAGACCCGATTGGGAAGTGGTTGTTTTCATCGTTAGTCATGGACATGATGAGGGTTTGATTTCCCTCTATACAACGTGCCAACCAGTAATCACCACCCCATTCACTATCTTTTGAGGAAACCATTACGTATATGTGTTCTGCATAATATGATTGTAGGTATATGATCAAATATTTTTTGTGTGATACAAGGCCATTAATATGATTTTCAAGACTACGTAAATAAACAAAAAAATGTTCAGGAAATGCATCATATGAGGTTGTACAAGGTCTAAGATATGATCAAAATATATAGAAATAGATGATTGGTCTTCTTCCAATAGAGTTAACTCAACAATTGCATGCTAATCAAGTGGAAGTGATATGTGATCCCATCCATCAACCCAATCCAATGATTCACACCCATCCCAGTCACCATCACAACAAGGCGAGCAAAAACAAGCGAGTTTTCTAGTCCAAATTTCAAATACTGGGTTATCAGAGCTTTGAAATGAATTAAAAGCACAAGTCCCAAGAATAGTCTTGCATTCCCAGGCATGTGAACGATCTATGTCTACCACCTCCCAAAACATTCTCTCCACATGTTCCTTTCTTTTGGATTATACTCACATAGCTAATTCCTCTCCCATTACTGACGGCACCACCTGACTATAGATTGAGAATTTCAAATAGTATATATTATAGATAATTTCAATTACTGTCTTTGTAGGGTTGTTTTGACACATGCTCCGGCTCCATCATGCTCTCCTTTACCATGCCCAGTCTCAAAATAGTTCCACATATGTGGAACTTCGTAGTTTTTATGCAATGAACACAACAATTGAAATATGCATGCATTTTTGAACTAAGCAGCACATCCATCAGACCAAATCTAGTGTCGATCCACCTGTATGTTCCTTCCCTTCAAATGATCATAGAACATGATGAAGCAATGACGTGCATAGTGGAAGTCATGGCGCCTATCATCACTTATGTAGAAGTGATATTCCTTTAGAATTTCTCTTTGCTCTTCACTGCTATTTGGGCCATGCCTATATGTGATATGCACCACCAAAGAAACCTGCTCAAAGTGATAATACTGACTTTGGATCTCATTTTGGGGTTGCAGAGTGTAGTTCTTAGAAAAATCAACAACTGAAAGTATAGTACCACGGGGAAATTTATCTCTCCATATTCTAAACTTCTCATCTTGCCATCGTGCCAAGTGGATATGCTGAACATATTGATGTGTCTTTCAATAAATTCCTCGACGAAGTCACTAACTTGTACATGTTGACACCAAATCATCTCAATATCAGTTCTTTTTGTAAGTAAGGAATGAAATGTAACTCTTCAAACATAAATTTATAGATAAATGCATGTACCTGAGATGTCACCAATTGTATTTTTTTTCTTTCTTTCCCTGGGACTATTTCATAGCTGATATATTTGAAAATTTTCATGTCTGTAACCATATTCCCAAATTCATTGTCTCCACTCTTGTGCATACATTGGCCCAATAATGAGATTCCAACACAGTTGGAGGAAGTTCCATCCAAACAAGATTTTGCATGGTATGTTTTCCCCTCGGGCCTATTGCAAATGATACTATGAATGAATCTCTTGATGAAGTCGGTGGTATTGTCAAGGAAAAATCCTGCACATGGTTAGTATGCAACACAAGACGAATGTACAAAAATGTTTCATAGTAATATTCATATTCTAAATGGTATATACAACAACAAGTGTTACGAAGAGTATTTATTCTAACATACCAGGGCTTAGATTTCTCAAAAGATATTTTCCCCAAATTCAATTGTCTATGTTCATTCCTAAATTTCTCGTATAGTTTTGTCTATGTTATATCAAGAAGATGCTTAATATGTGGTTCATGATCCTTTGCACCCCTTCTCAGTTTTAGTACATCCTTCCAGTTTGAAGAAGGCCTTATGTGATCATGCCAAAAACTCTGCACTAGTCCCTTTACTGCATCAACTAGCTTCATGTCACGACATGGAAACCAACCAATAAAGGCCCAAAAATCTATCTGAGAGGTTGTGTCAAGATTTTCTCTTCTAATAGAATACATACGAAGGGTTTTTACATTCAATTAACTAGTTTATATGTAGGCTTGAGAAAATGAAGGACCCTGGTGTTCTTATGTACAATTGCTTGTGACAACACATGATGAGCCGCATTGCGGTCCTTTGAACATGTATTCTTACCAATTTTACCAAAGACATCTAATAAGATTTTAACTATATGAGAACTTGGTCCAGAAGTCTTTATCATCTTTATCCCTAATGATTCCCTAACAATATTCATGCCCCTAGATTTTAACAATGATAAAAATAATCTACATTTTTCTCCATCACAGTTAGAAACAAAATATTTATTTAGTATCTGTTGAGTTTGATGAGCAATACTACATTTAGATAACGTACCTCCAATGGAATTGAGGAGTCCTTCATCAACTTGTATACACTTCGGAGTTCTTTGACGTGTTCTTTCTAATGGAGGTAAGGGAGTTGGAATTCTATCATCTAGCGCATCAACAATACGCTCTGGCGTTTCAGTAGAAACTTGTTGTCCTTCATTCTCTTCCTGGTAGTTGGATGGTGGAAGTCCAACATCCTCATCGATGGTCCGGATAATATTTTCTTCTTCAACAGTAGGCTCCATGTCCAACACCTCTTCAATAGTATGCTCCATGTCCAACACCTCTTCATGAGCTTCGTCTTGAGATGGTAACTTATCACTTTGACTTTAAGTGGGAATTAAAACATCCCCTAATGAGAACCTACGTTTTTCTTGTTGAATACTTACATGGGGTGCTTGTTCAACAACTATTGTGGAAATTGAAGGTCCCTCTAGTGAACACTTCCTTTTTTCTTATGGTGGATTTATAGGATGAACTGTCGTATCCTCTATAATTGGATTTGGCTTAGTTTCAAAAGAAAGCCTTCGATTCATCATGTCTATTCTTTTCTTTCCTTCTCTTCTTTCTTGCTGATTTTATTCCTCAGTTACGTACATTCCCCATCACCACAATGATTAATTCAATATAGTTTGTTTTTGCTGCTCCTCAATTACAAACTTTCAAACCTTTAACTTGATTTATAACTATAGATCCTTCAAGGCGCTTCAATCTTCCTTCTCAATTGTTCATATTTCCCATCAAAACAATGGTGAATGAGAAAATTTACCTTTGGTTCTCTTGAATAATAAGAAAATGAAAGTTAAATCATAAATTGTTCCTCAAGCTGATTCTCTTGTACAATTGTGTATATCCACCATCACCATGTAATGATATTGAAGCTTGATATCTTATCATGTGTTCTCCTCAACCATGAAATATGTCCTCAATGTTGCACCTGCATAACAAAAATAATGATGGAGAATGTGTATTGTGAGTATTTCCACAAGCGGGATCGTGCTATGTTGAAAAAAAATGCACGATAATCATTTTTTTGTAAAGACAGAGTAAAGTTACTCTTGAAAAAAAACAATCCACTGTTTACAGTTGTAAAATGCACGCGTTGTACATGATTTGTAGAATTAAAATCCGCACACGATAGTTTTAAGCACATTTAATAGGTTAGGTCCACGACTAAGACAACATATAAAATCATAACAAAACAATTTTTTCTATGGTTAAAAGTAAAGAAAATGTTTTTAGTGTTCCCTTCTTTTGATGCATATAAATGTTTCTCTCTATACCCCCAATAATCCCTAGATACCCCCTATCTCTTTCTAAATATACCTCCCTCATTCTCTCTACATCCCTCCCTATATGTTTCTTGTTAAATTTTCATATGCTTAGCTAAGATATTAATATTTCATTTCATTTTCATAACAAAAGCATATAAACAGGATCACTGAGAGATAGACAAGCACAACCATACAAAAGGAACACAAAGATTTATCCTGGGAAAACCCTAAATGGAAAAACCCAGCAAAAGCTTCCTCAATATAGATGCCCCAAAAAGATAAAAGATAAAACTAGAAAGGAGATCAAAGCCTGATCCTACTCCTTCTCTAGCTACTTCTCTTCTCCACTAATGCGCTATACAAGTGAGAGTGTGCGTGTCTCAAATGAGGAGCACTACACCTCTATTTATATTCATCCGTTCACTTAAGTTAACTCATTTGACATGTAGGTTCGAGTTACACATGTAGGCTCAAGTAACCACACTGGGGTGTTGATGACCCACCTTTACAATTAGAGAGGACTACCTCATGACTCTTATTAGTTCTTCTGATTAGGAGCATCAGGGTACAATGTAATACAAGTGGTTCTCCCAATAGGACCATCGGGGACCACAAAAGATACATATATAATATTCTTTGAAGTTACAATATTTCAACACTCCCCTTTAACGATAAGGGTATTCTACGGCAACATCAACAACAACAAGAGTAGAGATAGGGGACATCATCAACATCAGCAGGGTAACAAATCTATAAATCATTGGAATCTTTTCAACATCATGTAGTCTTCATCTTCAATCTTTAGTCTTCATCATCAGCAACATCTTCAGTTTTTGATCAGCAACATCTTCAACATTTTTATCTTTCAACGACATCTTCAGCACTTGGACCTTTCGATCAGCAACATCTTTAGCACTTTGACTGTTCGATCAGCAACAACATCTTTAGCATTTTGACCTTTTGATCAGCAACATCTTCAGTACTTTGACTTTTTCGATCAGCAACAACATCTTCAGCATTTTGTCCTTTCGATCAGCAACGTCTTCAACATTTTGACTTTTCGATCAGCAACGACATCTTCAGCAACTTGACCTTTCGATCAGCAGCAACATCTTCAGTACTTTGATCTCTCGATCAGCAATATCATCATCAACACTTTGCCATTTCGATCAGCAGCAACATCATCATCATCATATTCTGATCTGCCGATCATAATCATCATCACATAGAAATATCATCATACTCTGATCTTTCGATCAGGAACATCATAATCATAGTGCGTCATCATCATACTCTGCTCTTTAGATCATTACATCATCATCATCAGCAGCAACAACCTGCAATCCATAACTCAAAGATAGAAAGTATTTGGATTATTTTTGGACTTAAAGTCCAGGGATGATACAATCCCACCACATTCTCGACAACCGAAGTTACCGGATTGATTATGGGAGAATCAATCCCTATCACTTTAG
>LPNX010202040.1:61499-66499 GCA_001517045.1 Pseudotsuga menziesii
TACATCCAAGGATGATGCAATCCTACCACATTCTCGAAAACCAAAGTCTCCGGATCACTTTAGGACTATGTCCAGGGATGATACAATCCCACCACGTTCTCAAGGACTAAGGTCACTGGATCTATTGTGGACAGATGTCCCGGGATGATACAATCCCTCTTCATTCTCGAAGACCGAGGTCTCTGGATCACTTTAGGGAAAGTGCCTAGGGATGATACAATCCCACCACGTTCTTGAGGACCGAGGTCACTGGATGTATTGTGGATAGATGTCCTGGGATGATACAATCCCTCTTCATTCTCAAGGACTGAGGTCTCTGGATCACTTTAGGGCAAATTCCCAGGGATGATACAATCCCACTGCAACATCACTACTCCCCCTTTCGAGGAAGGTCTTTCTGAACAACACCAAGCTTGTATTGAAAGTGTTCGAACTCTACTCGAGGCAGAGCCTTTGTCAGTACATCATCATCCAAAACATCATCATCTACATCTTCAATATATGAATACTGATCTATCACCATCTGTATCTCCAGTATGTGAATACTAAAAGCATCATCATCTATATCTTCAGTATAGAAATACTGAAATCATCATCATCTATATCTTCAATATGGGAATACTGAAACATCATCATCTCTATATTCAATATAGAAATACTAAATCACCATCATCTGCATCTACAGTATCATTATCTTCATCTTATCTTGTATGTAGAAATACCGGATTTCTACGTGTTACATGGAACACAGGGTTCTTTGTCATCACAACTGTGGTTATCACATAGAATCATTGTTGTGTCCATCTTCAAGTCAAAGAGACCTGATATTAGCTTCTAAAGCCATATGTCTTCACAACTTAGTAGAGCAATCTTCTATGTATTCTGCTTCAACCGTGCTAAGAGAAACACTGGACTGTTTCCTTCTAAACCATGAACTTATAGCAGACCTCAAACAAAAGCATATACCTGATGTGTTTTTCCTATCTAAGACACTTCCAGCCCAATATGCATTTGTGTAGCCATAAAATCTATACTCATGGCTACCATCATAGTATAGACCAAAGTCTATAGTCCCTTTCAGATATCTCATCACATGTTTTGCAACTACTAGGTGAACCCGTCTTGGTTGAACAAGATATTGACTTAAGGTGTTCACAGCAAAACAAATGTTTGGTCTGGTAATTGTTAAGTACATCAATGACCTAATGATCTGTCTGTAGTGAGTCACATACACTAACTCTAATGAGTCATAAGCTAACGGCTTCAGGTTGGAGTCCATGGGTGTGGCCATGACTTTGCATTTCAACATATTGAATCTCTTCAATATCTCTACCACATACTTTCCCTGGTTGAGAAAGATTCCTTCTGAACTTTTCCATACTTCCAGACCTAGGAAATAATGCATTAACCCAAGGTATTTCATCTCAAATTTTTCTTCTATTTTCTTCTTGCTTTCCATGATCTGTTTCTCATTCCCTGTCAAGAATACGTCATCCACATATATTAATAGAATGACAGGTACATCTTCTACAACCTTGTAGGAAAGGTTAGGATCGACTTTACTCTTGGCAAAGCCCATGCTCATCAGGAAACTATCTATTCTTCCATACCAAGCTCTGGGAGCTTGCTTCAGGCCATAGAGGGCCTTCTTCAACTTGCATACTTGATTCCTTCTATCTTCAACTTCAAATCCTTGTGACTATTCGATGTAAAAATCTTCCTCAATCATACCATTAAGGAAGGCTTGTCTTTGCTTCATCATGGAAGAAATTACCATGATAGTTTTGAAGGAAGTGTACCTTTCTTCCTGGAGTAAGTGTCTCTTCAGAATTAATTCCCTCTTTCTGATAGAAACCTCTAGCCACAACTCTTACCTTACTTCTATCAACAACATATATTATCTTGCAAATCCATTTGGAAGATACCACATTCTTTCTTTATGGTTTTAGTACTATATCCCAAACATCATTCTAGTATCACAACATCTTCTATGAGTTTGTCTTCTCAAGTCGTCAACATATCCTAGTCTTCTGCATTCAACCTTGAAGGTTGGAACCCACTTTACTCTTGGTAAAGTATTGATCCATCACAAAGCTATCCATCATGTCGTACCATGTCAAACTCAGATATAATTTTTTGTAGTCACCCCCCCTGAAGTGGAGTATCATCTTCCCTCTTCATTTTGTACAGGTGGTTCTATGCTTGATATATACTGGTCAATAGAGTAAGTCATGTCATATTCTATTCTTTCTGGGGAGAATCGCGAACCTTGCTTTGTACACTTGTTCCATCATATCGTATACATCATTCCCCATGATCAACTGTTATTCTTTGATCATAGCTTATTTCATAGCATCCTTTTCTTCATCTTGAGTTATCTCTTGTACCCATGGTGGTCTTCATCCTTCAAGGTGGATCTACCACTCTCTGAAGCTCTTTCTTCCGTCATGGTGTCTCTGACCCTGGGAGCTTCAGATTCATGTTTATTGGAGTGGATCTTGAATTGTCATCACTTGTTCTTCAGAACAAGTCTCATCCTTCTTTTCTTGTAGGAGGTTGTTCATGACCTTTCCTACAATTCAAATGCACCAGTTGCATGGTTAGAACTATTTCATAAAACATATGCATAACAACAAATTCTTATGCATCATGCAACTGTTTAGTCAATACAACATTCATCCATATCTCACATAAACTTTATAGATGCCTTCCATCTCTACCATGACATTATTGAGATTGTGCACTAATCCAATATGTCAACAAAGAGGTTTGAAAAGTAGCAATGGAGAGTTGTATAGCACCATCAGCTACTTACCCATCACATGCATATTAGTAGTATACAGTCATTAATGCAAAAAATACATCAACTGAATATAATCAAATGTATAACAAAACAATATCATGAAATGACAATTGAATACTTATCTTTATTTGTTTCATGGGTATACTCCTTCTTGAGTCTTCAGCTTCATCATCTTCTTCATTCATGATAGCATCGTTTCTTATCCAAATGCTGAGGTGGATAAGCAGTTCTTCAAGAGTTGAGATCTTCATATTCCTCATTGATTGAGGGATCTTCTTTGGAAGATGAGAGCTTGATCTTCAGAGATGAGCTTCTTCTTCTTCCCAAAGTATGCTGAAAGTAATCACTTCCTTCTGGAACACATTTCTTGAATGAATGAATTCCATGATCCTGGGAATCCATTCAAGGTGGCCATCACCACTTCTACATTCTTCACTTCTTCTTTCACCGCTTGAATTTGTTCTTTGATTTGAGAGATCCTTATGACTGCATGGTCTCTGCATTCTGGATCTTCACATTCTTCAGCTAGTTTCTTAAGGTCATATTCTGATCTATGTTCTTACCTTCAAATAGCTTGGTCAAGGAATCAAACCTCATCAATGTCTTTAGGGAAGACACTTGTAGTACAAGTTGATTCGTGATTGAATCATCAATGATCTTCTGGGCTTTGACCAAGTTCTTCTTGAGAAAGGCTTCTAGCCTGATCTCCCTCTGAAACTAGAACCTCTATGCTCATGTAGGTGTCCAATCCATTTTCTTCAGAGAGATCATATACTTCTAGTCTTGGAAGTTGTCAACTTCACCAAGCTTATCATCAAGCTGTTGTGATAGATCACTTTGAAATGAGAACCTCAAATAAACATAGCAAAGGATTAGATCTTACCGATTTGAGGTGTCCGTCCTGGTTCTGGAGCTGACTGATCTAGGGTTTGTCACAGAAACCCTAATTTCAAAACTTGGAATATTTCAGATCTGATTGGATAGACAGATAGATATCTTCAAATGGAGCTATCCAATGTACTCCATTTCTGAAAACAGTGGAGGGAAGCTCCCGGAACAGGAAGCCCTAATTTTCCAATTTCTTCTGCAAAAATTCCTGTTACTGTTTCTATGATATCTCCAAAATTTATGCTCCTATATGTCTAAAGTTTTGTATTAAGGTAACCTCGCACGTCCCTGATCCAACACCATAGGTTTCATCAGAATTGGTTTCACCATTTGGGATTTATGATCTTTTTCCCAAGGTGACCTGTTACAGGACTGTTCAAAACAGTAAAGTTGTACGGAATGCCACGTGTCACTGGTTCATCTTCTGAGTCTGATATTCAGATAAATGAAATTAAAGTATGTTCCCTTTATAGAACATCTTCAGGAATTCAATTTGGACCTCTGTAGCCCAATATATTGCAATTCTCCCCAGGTGTCCTGTTTAGGGATGGATTCTTGAAAAGGTTGGAACCCTAACCTGGAGAGAACATATCTCCTGGAATAAATCGAATATAAGGATAAATTTTGGACACAGTGTTCATAAGGATTTTATCTTCGGCCCATGAAAGTTTCAGCTCCTGATCCTTTTCCAATATCAGAATATAGCGAATGTACCAAAACGTAGCAGTTTTAGTATTTAGGGTTTTTCTAGCTCGGGGTCAAACTAGGGTTTGACTTTCCCAGAGTTTCACCCAACCAAATTTCTTGATCCAAGTCTCTAAACTTCGGTTTTGATGAGGAGAACAATCCTATGCTGGTCTCACTCAAAAATTCCTCTTCTATAGAAAGCCCTAATTTCCACGTTGAAAACTGAAAATGCTCGGACTTGAATTCCACTTCGATAGAAAGATGCGCCCTTCAATGGAGAGTCATCCTAGCATACTTTCGCTGATGGATTGTGGAGAGAGACCCAAAAAGTAAGAAGCCCTAGCTTCTGTAGCTGCACAATGTCTTGTTCTTAGGGTAGCTCTGATACCATGTTAAATTTTCATATGCTTAGCTAAGACATTATTATTTCACTTCATTTTCATAACAAAAGCATATAAACAGGATCACTGAGAGATAGACAAGCACAACCATACAAAAGGAACACAAAGATTTATCCTGGGAAAACCCTAAAGGGAAAAACCCAGCAAAAGCTTCCTCAATATAGATGCCCCAAAAAGATAAAAGATAAAACAACAAGGAGATCAAAGCCTGATCCTCCTCC
>LPNX010202040.1:71499-81361 GCA_001517045.1 Pseudotsuga menziesii
TTTGTCTCTATTTTTCACTTATTAGTGATCACTACTCTGTGGCTTTGGAAAAAAAAGTCTAGGTACTACATGTTGGAAAATATCTAGGCACTAAATGGTACCCTCAACCGAAGTTTTGTTGAGTTCTGAAGTGAGAGTTGAATAATCTGTGAAGTGGTCACTAAACAGTTGCCCACCACCAGCACGTACTAGGGATATCTTGGATCTTCCCTGGTCACTAAACAGTTACCCACCCCTAGAAGATAATTGAAGGCATTTGTTGCAACGACATAGAATTATGGAGCTAAGGGGCATAAAGTGTGGAGTGGGAAAGAGATATTTGAAGAGGTATTGCTTGGAAAATTATATCCTTAACATACACTCTGGTTGAGGCATGCGAGAACATGGTTCAAACTGCTCAAGTGAAGACATTTCCCATTCCTAGCCACTAAAGAATATTAAAAATGAAGTCTCATTCAATCATGTTATAAACCATGTCAAAGCTTATTTTGAGAAAGGAAATTTTTCCTAGTTTCCTTTGCCCACTTAATACTTTTTTAAGTGAGAAGGATATTTAGAATAAAATAAACTTTCCTAAATCCAATTTGTTCAAAGTATTCTTGAAGCTGTTCTGTTCAGGATGAAGTATTCTTGAAGCTGTAATTTCAATTCTGCAGTCAAAACACCTATGGGATACACCACAACACTACTCACATAGAGGCCAAATCAAGTAGGAAACCTTGTTGAAATTGATAGCTTTTCAAGTTCCAATATGGTATTACATTGTGTTCACATGAAATTCTCCACTGTTTTAAGTAAATATAGGCTGATAACTTTAAAATCCAAACTCAGGCTTCCAAAATTGACATCCTTACCATTTTATCACCTGACTTGCTCTTTCATGGTATAATGAAGTTCTTCAACTGAAAGCATCGATAAAATTTGAAGTTAATTGTAGCCAAGGGCCCTTTGGAACATGTTCATTTAATTTCTCCGTGGGGATCATGTTGAGGCTCAAATGTCTATATAGTTATAATATTAGTTTCACTATCTAAGCAAAGAAATTGCCTTACAACGAGACACTGGAATATACACCACTCAAACTATAAAAAAACATGTTAATAACCAAGGGAATTACCACAACTACCTGAGATTCAGCAAAACTTGAAAGGTTAGAAAACCATGCAATGCATGCACCTTGGATTGATCTACATTTTTTCATGTAATTTACTGAGCAAGGCATAGGTATTAGAACATTAGTGAGCAAGGCATAGGTATTAGAACATTCTTGCATATGCTTTATGCTTCATTTGTTCTGGTACGAGTACTTATTTGAATGTGAATCAGGGCTCTTCATGAAAAACACCATTCTAGGAAGAGACTGTCACGGATGCAATTCTTTGCTATATTTGTAGTGGCCAGCTTTTTATACTACACACTCCCTGGATACATATTCACAATTCTGACATTTTTTTCATGGGTTTGTTGGATATGGCCACATAATATCACAGCTAATCAAATTGGTCCAAGATACAAGGGTTTGGGTCTTGGAGCCTTCTCGTTCAATTGGGATGGAATTTCAGCATATCATGGAAGTCCCACTACACTCTTCTTCCACTCTGGCCATGAGGAATAATCGATACCATAGAAAACAATCTTCATATTAAAATAAAATTGATTATCTATTATGAGGCATGACTTGTTTTGTGTAACAAACCATCGATCATAGTACTGCAGTACTACCATTTTACTATTTAATTTCATTTAAATGTAGTTGCATGTAGCTCCAATAGCTCCTGTAGCATACTATAGGTAATATGGTGAGGAATAGATAATTTCTATGCTCCTGTCACCGCATCATCATTTCTGCCAAATGAAGAACCTAGAGAGCAAAGATGAGAATCGGTCTTCCTATTTCAAAGAGTACTTTCTTAGTATATAAATTCAATCATGTGTTTTCCAAAAAATGTCAAGTCCATTTCAATCATGCAAACGTTTATTAAATGTGGGTTTCTGTTCAGACCTGTTCTCACCATGTTTCCATCCCAAAGGCATGAGCACTTACAAAATAGCTCATGATGAGGAATATACAACTTCCTCCATTGTTAGGCCTTGGATATCTCCTACAAAATAGAGCACATTTTTGTTGCACAAACCTCATAGCTACGACATTCCCTTTTGTACCAGATTCAATCATTAGAATTCAATGCTTATTCAAAATGAATTCAACCCATAAACATTCCCGAAGAAGAAAATCCAACAGCCATGGATGCAAAAAATCTATACAACTGCACCTTAATTTACTTTTGAGGTACCACCATCTCTCCACTATACAACTAGCTGACTGCCATAGTGGACAAAGACGGATTTCAGGACTTAATTCTCTGGGTTACACAAAAGGTGAATAACCAATGTAGCATATAACAATGAATATATCATGGTCATTACAATATACCTACAATCATAGAAGGTCATGAGATACCATAACCAATACCGAATTTCAATAGGATCAATACTTAATAACAACTGTAAGGACAAGACAACAATCTCTTCAACAAATCATGGTTTACTCATAGTATAACATATAAATCCATGCTAAAATAATGTCCAAATATCCACAAAAGGTCTAAGCCTAAACATCCTGACAAAAGCATTAATGCATCTAAAAACAAATATAAAACCTAATTCCTACTGGATCTAGTGAAAAAAATCATAAATAATAACCAGATTTAGCAAGCTAGGCATCTTTGAGGGTACGTTAAGTTCTATAAAAAATAGATCAAGTTACCTCTGGGAATTACCAATCCCTCTGGTGCACATTTACAACTAATCTAAAGAGGGTTCAGTTTCCTCTACATAAACCTAGATCTCTATGGCAATCCAATCTTCCTTTGTATAAAGTGTACACCTATTAGGCTGAAAATTGTAAAGAAATAACTCTATGGGAATGAGGAATCACTAGGAGTGCTAAAATCTAATGGGAATTTATAAGCTCTAAAAATTGCAGAGCAACTCCCTGGATCTGCACAATGCATGATAGAGATAAAATGCAACACATAAACCAAGGTGACTCCAGAGTTGGTGGATTTTTCCATATGATATCCTTTCAATGTATGGAACTATTCATTTTGAAAGGTATGCAAAACAATGGCATTCAGTATAGCATTTTGCTAAGTAGTCCAAACTCCAGAACTAGTGGTTTTGTAAATGCCAAATTGAAAGCCACTGGAAAGGAATTTAGCCTTATTTTTTGACAGTAAAATCATTATACCTATCCAACATATGTTATTACCTTCCTGTGAGAAGTCCATGGCCATGAAGCAAAAACAACTGCCAAAGTTTAGCTGGACATTTATGAGGCCTAAAAAATGGAGCACAGTTTCTTGGGTCTTCCAATGTATTAGATACGATAAGATAAGATTCAATTAACAAAGAAAGGTACTACTGACATTAAAAATAGATTCAATAAACAAAGCAAGGTACTGCTGAGGGTATTTATTATTTAATTAGCTTAGGATAACAGACATAGTGATATAAAGAGAATACATGCATCCCATGATGATCAACTTGTGATGGCATGCCAAAAGAAGCTACTTACTATTTCGTTCAAGTACTTTGGATCAAATAGTATCATCAATGCTAACATTGGATCCTACAAAACACAATCTGACCTATAGTCTGTGGAAAAAATCATTTCACCAATCAAACATTTAATACTAGCTATCTGCAGTTAGATTGGTTCTCCCACAGAATGAAGGAGCTTTCAAAAGAACTTGTCTAATTACTGTCACTCACGAGACAACTAGATTATTTGCTACCACAGGAACCTAATCATGATGACCACAAGGAATTTCAATGATAGCACAAAGACTATACAGTATAAAAGTGTAGATCAGAGAAAGAGAAGTTCTGAAAACAGTATATGCTATAGACCCAATCAATTTTATTTCAGGCTAATATTCCAAGTTACTTAAACCTGAAGGAGACAAGTTGTATGAGTTATCATACTTCAAAAAATGGAACTCTCAGAAACACACACCCCTTCTGCTTAGAAGTACCAATAGATAATATATTTATAGGAGTTAAAACTAACTGGTGTACATCTACTTTAAATTTATTCAAGATCATTGTGATGATGCAAGAAATCTAAATAGGCAAGAGTTCAAAAATGTAATTGGCTCCCAACAACCTAATTTTTATGCATCAAATTCAGATTAAGAAGGCAAAATAATGGTGAACACAGGCTTGGCAGAATAACTCCAATGCTTTTCATTCTAGTATTTTGCAATTACTCAAATTCAGACAAACGTTTATGCCATGCTCCAGTCTCATAAGCTAAACTCCCACCTATGGATATTTGTGTGTCCCAATTTAAATTCATTTATGGTTATAAAACTCAACCATGACACATAATTAGAAAAATATATCCAAAATTTGTTAGATGACTATGTTCCAAATTGACAAACATGGCTTTCCCTGATTCAAGAATGGTATGTTTGTGAAGCCATATTCCATATCAGCTGACTCAAATTTGAGATAGATATAAACATAAAAAGAGATTTAACTACATGAAAAATGTGCACACAAATCAATTCAATCCCAGCTGCATGATTCATTTTTCCACAAGCCCAACAATCTAGAAATTTGTCAACCTGAGGAAATACGAATACACAGTAAACAATGCAAGAGACCAATCGGACGTGAACATGAAAGAAGGTCTTCACCACTTGGACTAAACCCTCTTTCCTGCATCATGCCCTGGAGAACAAAACCAAACACTGCATATAATTGAAAATAAGCCCCACGCAGACAAAATCATGAACAAAACATAAAATCATTCACTGCACACTGTGAGGAGATGTTTTTTACCATAAAATAAACATTTGCTTGTAAAAGATAATTTCGTATTCTTTGAATGAAGAAAATACATTTGGGTTTTTACAGGGAGGAAATATAATCCAATTGAACAGGAGACATGCATAGGATATCTGTCACTTCTGTTCATAAATCATTTATACATTGCTTTGTATTGTAGAAGATGGTTTCATATTCACTGGATGAGGAAAATTCATTTGGAATTTTATAGAAGAATATATAGTCAAAATGAACAAGGAAATTTGGTATTTCCCATTTGTTTGGAACACATCAGAACCCGTCTTCAACTGTTCACAAAACATTTACTGCATAATGCAATAGGATGTCTTGACATGTAAAATTTCCTTATTGGAAAATATATTCAGAAATGTTCACTGAATGAAGAAAATTCATTTGGGATTTTACAGATGAAATATAATCCAATTGAACAGGGCTTCCAACTTGTTTGGGACACATATCAACACTTGACTAGTTCTACCCTCGTAAACAATCATTCTCATCCGTAGATAAAATAGCAAAAAGTTCTACATTCACTAAAGAAATGTGGACATGCATAGGATATCTGGCACTTCTGTTCATAAATCATTTATACACTGGTTTGTATAGTAGAAGATGGTTTCATATTCACTGAATGAGGAAAATTCATTTGGGATTTTATAGAAGAAAATATAGTCAAAATGAACAAGGAAAACTGGCATTTCCCATTTGTTTGGAACATATCAGAACCTACCTCCTACTGTTCACAAAACATTTACTACATATTGCAATAGGATGTCTTGAGATGTAAAATTTTCTTTGTAGAAGATATATTCAGAGATGTTCATTGAATGAAGAAAATTCATTTGGCCTTTTTACAGATGAAATATAATCCAATTGAACAGGGCATCTAGCGTTTCCAACTTGTCTGGGACACATAAACATTTTACTAGTTCTACTCTCATAAAGAATCTCTCTCATCTGTTGATCAAATAGAAAAAAGTTCTACATTCACTAAAGAAATGTGTCACAACCTCTATCATCCTCCACTCATATTTTGTTTCCTTTTTGTAAATTTGAAGAGAATGGGCATACTGAAAGTTAATTTGGCCAAGTGCAGAAAAGAAAAAGCATGATATGACTATAAGTTCTACATTTACTCAAGAAATGTGACACCAAATACTCTATCCGTAGACACCCATATTTTCTTTCTTTATTGTCAACTTGTTTGGGACACATATCAACACTTGACTATTTCTACCCTCATAAGCAATCTTTCTCATCTATTGATCAAATAGAAAAAAGTTCTATATGATGTAATCCAATGGCCAACCTTCAAACTCAAACCGATATACTTAGTGTTTCCATAGGCCTTAATTTTACTACAGAATCCTTGAGATCCATCTTCATAATGAGGCCACTGTTATCAATTGAATCTTTCTTTTAATTTTTACCCAAGACAAGGTAATACAGAAAGAGGTGCTAATTGCATTATAGAAGAAATTTCCAATAATATGTTGCTTTAGAATGTGTATTAAAGCCCCAATACTCCATGTTAGAGGAATTAAGAGAGCCTTCTACCTTAAATATTTGTTCCACACATTACATCCCTAGGTAGTAATAAGACTATTAAAGATAGTCTCTACTTGAGGAACCTAGTTTTCCCTTTCCTCCTTCCAACCCATGAGGCTAATAGAAGAATGGATTGATTGTGGGAAACAACTTAAAAAATTGGATGAAAAGAAGTGAGTAAAACAATTTCAAGACACTTCCTCTCTTTAACACATGGGGTATATGGTTAGAACTGAATGCAAACATTCTTCAAGACATGGAAGTGCCCTTATTTATAATGTGCATCACAAATCATAACAATTAATAAGAACACTAAATTTCCAGTCATGCATATAAAACAAAGAATATTGGAAGAACCAGTTATCAAGAAGAGGGGCACTTGGTGTTATTTCAATAAATATAACTAGATACACCAAGAGATACGTTGAAAAAAAATATTGTTTTTATGTATGATTCTTATTATTTTCAATTGAAAGCAAGCCTAGGGGGGTGGGAAGGGGGGAGGGTCTCTAACAAAAACTCTGGATTTATGCCACTGAAACTCAACATAGTAGCAGAGTCTCTGTAAAAAAGTATTTCTAGACTACAATTATGGATTGCAAGTGGAGTTTCAAGACATATTCCAACCAAGGATTCCAGTGGTAATTAATGGAACTTAAAGCAAAGCAAATGTTCTAACCTTAGGAATTGTCTAAAATTGAACAAGTATTTTTATTTCAATCTAATAAGTGCATTGAGAAGAAACCAATATTGCAATGCATGTTGTAGAAATTCTGACCAGCAATAGATTAATTTCACTCACAACAAATTACAATTGATCATGCAAAATTGTCAACAATGGAGACTGAATATGGAGCTGTAACACAAAATTATATTAACTCAGTGTACAATAGCCAACCCTGTAATAACATAGGTTGCTGAATATATATAATACATCAATAGATCGAATGCATAATGAGGCATCCAAAACTAGCATAAAGAAGGCTTACCCAAAATAGGCAAATCCCCCATAGGTGTAAAAAGTTGATCCCAAATCTGTCATGAGGCTCACGAATTGGCAAGGGCACATGGGAAAGCTAATGAGTGGTGAAATGGCAGCTCATACATGCTTTTGCATGGAGGAAAGAGTGGAGGATGAAAGGGGCAAAAAACAAGTTCACCTCACCTAGTCTTGCTTTCCTATGTGCCTTAAAACACTGAAAAAGCAGAAGGGCACCTAGGAGGCCAGGAATAAAGTAGATTTGATTCCTAAGGCTTTCCCAAGTGCTACATGAGTCAAATATGGCAAGTTTGACCTCTATGGATAGGCAATTAACAACTTGCACATGGTGGGACTCATGGACTAGGAAAATAAGACAAAAATAAATGAATTAATGTCTAAGTGGGTAATACTATGGGTTTGATTATTCTAACACCCCCCCTTAAGCCTGAATTTATGAGTAATAAATTAAAATATAGGGCCTAGCAACAAAGCTCAGTCACCCTTTTACATACTGCAAGTCCATATGAACCAAGGAAAGAGGCAAAACCAACTTGGGAAAATCCTCCCTTAAACATGGACTGTAAAACAAAATTGTAGAATCTTGTCTCCACTCATGCTTTGACAGCATGATCAACAATCCCCAGCAGTGATTTGAGATTGCTGAAGTTATTCTCACAAAATTCTTTGGTGAAGATATTAGCTACTTGTTTTGAAGATGAACAGAAGAGTAGGTGAATGGTGCCATCATGCACAAGCTCTCTGATGCAGTGCATGTGAATCTCAATGTGTCTGGTTCTCTGCTTTTGAACTGGATCTTTGTAGATTCGAATGGTACTCTGGTTATCACAGTAGATGGTATTTGAGTACTCAGGTTCGAAACCACACTCTCCAAGTAAACCCTGCAACCATAAACACTGAGTTGCTGCATTGACAACTCCTATGTATTAAGCTTCTGTAGATGAGAGTGCAATGGCACTCTATTTCTTGCTTGACCAGCTGATTGGCCCTTCTACAAGCATGAACACATAACCTGAAGTGGACTTCTTGTCTGTGCTATCACCTGCCCAATCACTGTCAGTAAAACCAATTAACTCAAGGTCAGAATTGGCTTTATAGAAAATCCCATGTGTCCTTGTTCCCTGAACAAAGCTAAGGATCCTCTTGGCTGCTTTCCAATGGATCTCATGGGGCTGATCCATGAATCTAGAAGCAACACTGACTGCATAACAAATATCAGGTCGAGTATGTGTCAAATACAATAAACATCCAATCAACTGTCTATACAAAGTGTTGTTTACCATCGGTGGAGAATCATCTTCCTCCAGATTCACTCCTGAAAGGAAAGGAGTTTTGCTTCAATGGCTAGAGCTAGCCTGATTGAATCCATCTTTGCCACTGGGGAAAAATTCTCATTGTAATCGATGCCATGAACCTGTGAGTAGCCTTTAGCTACCAATATAGCCTTGTACTTCAGTGGTGAACCATCAGCAGCAAATTTGGTCTTATAGACCCACTTACACGGTACTAGTTTTCTCCCTGGAGGAAGATCCACTAGCTCCCATGTGTTTCTCTTCTGTAGCAAGTTGAACTCCTCATTCATGGAAGCTTGGCATCTTGGATCTCCTACCGCTTCTTCATATGTTTGAGGATCAGAATCCACCATCAAATAGCATTTTTCAGCAAAATCAGGATCCTTCATGCACAGACCACTCTCAAATTGAGATCTAGTCCTCCTTGGGTCATTGGGATCCCCAGCTAACTGTCCTACTGCATGTAGTGTCTTGGCTGCCAATTTAGGCCTTGTGGGGCTGTTTGGGTCTGCAATAAACTCATCTCCATCAGACAAATCATAATCATCATGTTCAACAAACTCTTTAATTACTTCTTGAGGTTCAGGTGGTGAAGAGGCTTCACCAATTTCCACATCTGCAAGGGGTTCTTCTTCAAACTGAACACACCTTTCGATGAAGGTTTTGTTTGTGCTCAAATTTATCAACTTGTACCCTTTTGAATCTTCAGAGTGTCCCACAAAAAGACACTCTTGGCTTTGGGGCTGCAAAGCCTTCCTCTTCTCTGTCGGGATTCTAGTCCATGCCTTTGAGCCAAAAATCCTGAAATGGGTCACATCTGGCTTGTGCCCACTCCATGCTTCAAAGGGAGTCATGCCATCCAACTGTTTGTGAGGCACCCTATTCTGAATATAGGCTGCACAGTTGATAGCTTTGGCCCAGTACTTTGGTGGAAAAGTTTTGGCCTCCATCATGCATGTTGCCATCTCCTTCAGTGATCTGTTCTTCCTCTCTGCAACACCATTCTGCTGTGGTGTGTAGGGGATAGAATGCTGCATCTGAATACCTGCATCTGCACAATAGTTAATCAACTCAGTCTTGACATACTCACCACCATTTTCAGACCTGAGTACCTTGAGTTTTCTTCCACACTGGTTTTCAACCAAAGCCTTGAAGACTTTGAATAGGC
>LPNX010202040.1:90584-122080 GCA_001517045.1 Pseudotsuga menziesii
AACAATAGTTGTTTCAGCAAGTCACAACAACGATATAAACTAGTTCGAAAAACTAAAGCTTAATATAAGACAAAACATAAAAACAAGTTTATTAACTTTCTTAACGTACTTTAAAGTTAATAAACCAAACTAATTTCAACTGGTTGCAAATTATGGATTAAACTTGGAAAATAACAATTTCTCATTAATAGCATGGCTCAGTGAACAACACTTCGAGCCATTCCTATAAATTTCTTAATCCTGAAAAACTTAAATTTCTTAAATATTTTCTCATAAATGAGTTCTGTTCATTAGAAAAGAACAACATCACCTGTTAACATATTCTTCCATTAAATTGGCTACTAAATCTCATTCCTAATTAAGCAACAATTTTCCTTAACAAACCAGTCCATGGGTTTTATAAGCCACACAACCAATTCATGGTTTTGCTCCTAAATTAACAACTTCAACTCTTAAAAATATAAATGCAAATAACAAATAAATCAATTCTTAAAAATGTTAATGCAATTACACACCAACCCATGGTATTTTTGAACCATACAAACCAGTTCAAAACAACCACAATAATTATAACTCAGCCCATGGTATTTGTAAACCATGCAGATTGTTTCAGGTAGTGGTTTACAAATGAACCATATCTTCTTCATTAACTTTCACAAATTTTCACCATACTACTAACTTAACAAAATTTGGCAAATGAATGAAAGCTAAGGCATTTATAGCCACACATTAAGCTTCTAATGTCAAAATAAATAGTGAATTAAAAAAAGGGTATTCTACAAGCAATTCAAATGTTCTCAAGATAAATATAAAATAGGAAATTGACATCTATTTCCAGAATTTCCTAATACAAGACTTAATATGTCAATTTCGTTCATTTTGGTAATTAAAATTAATTTATCAATGAATGAATTAGAACACAGAATTAGTTGTTTCAACCCATAAAATATAAATTACCCAAATAAATTTTCCCATTTAATTAAAAATTAAACTTGAGTAGAATTAACGACAACTGGGTAAAGAGTTAATAATACACAACGATTTCTAAACCCATAATTCACAACGATTTCAAGCTTACCTATAAATAAATAATCCCTAAAATCTTATTTGCACAAGAATTTATATAATTATGCAGCAAAATGTGGTAACCATAAATTTTCAAGAACATTCTTGCATATTACCAACGCATAATGACATACTAATTTATAATTATGTAATTTCACCACTAAATTTCTTCCAACTACCATTTACCAAAGAAATTAAAAGAGAATTAGAATTTTGCAATACTTATCTGATAATTTTGTTTTGAAAGACGACAATTGGCTGTGTGTGAGCTAAGTTCATCCCAACCATAAGACTCTTTCAACCTGTATTATTTCAACTTCCAAGTCCACCTCCAAGATGAGATGCAAACATTAATCACATGTATCTCATCAATCCCCCTCAAATCACTCAGAGGGTTAAAACAAGGATAATCTGAACAATATGGGAAAAACTATAACCAGGCATAGGAAAAACACATTTTAAAACCAATTTCATGTCAATTTCACAATTAACCCAATAGAGCTCCTTCACATACACATAGTGATACATTTCACTACAAGGGTCAGAATTCCACTCGAGGTTTCTTTCACAAATTACCAAACAATTTGTCAATTCAACTAAATGGCTATAATTCAGGGTTTAAAAATTCAGAGTTTTCTTCTACCTTGGGAATTCAAAGACACACAGTGATACACTTCATTGCAAATGTTTGAATTTCCCTCAAGGTTTCAACCACCACAATAGATACACAAGAAACTATAACAACAAGAAACGAGCATCATACAACAAATTGGTAAATGAAAGGGATTAGTAACAACAAATGACTTAACAACTAGCGATTGGTAACATCAGCAAATTCCTCATACCATCGAATCATCCAATTCTCTAGTCTCACATTCTAGTTTTTCTTCTTTGCCCAGCTCTCTTCTTTCCCACCCCAAAAATCTCAAGTGAGGTGAATGTCCTTCTTGGGTTCCCACGTGGATGTCCAAAAAGGAACCACATTGCCCTCTCCAAGATTAATCACACTTAATTAAAATTAATTAAGCTTACCCAAAAAACTAAATAAATAATATTAATTATTAAACACTTGCCCCTTTGAGTTTTCCTTAGGAGCATGATTTTTGGGATTTTAACATAAGGTTTGGATTTCTAAACACTTTAACAAGGTAAACAAGGTACATGTGTAAGCCTTACTCACTCACCAACCTTGGTTAATACCTGGATCTCCTCTTTAGCATTTATCTTCACCACGCAACTAGCTCTAATTTTATATTAAAATAATAAGCATTCTATGTACAAGCTTCATAGAAAAAATGTTTACAATCTAGTGTCATTTATAATATCTAGGCTAGGGGTATTACAATTCCCCTCCCCTTAAATTTTACATTGTCCTCGGTGTTTTCCATTGTATAAAAAATATACATATACAAAAATTACTACAGAGGTATTTACATTGTTGTCCTCATATCAAAATAGATGTAGATTATATTCCCCCATTATGTCTTCCATTTCCCAAGTATCCTCCTTAGGGATGTAATGGGTCCATTGTAATTTTCCCTGTCTGATAACTTTCTCCCTAAGTATCTTGTTTCTGCGATCCAATATGCAAAGTGGTTGAACCTGTATTTCCACACTAGCAGAAATTGCCCTGCTTCTTTCACAAATGCAACCACTTTGGTTTTAAGCTCATCTATGAAATCCATCAATATAAATCTCATCAGGAAAAATATGAACACATGTAGGAAAATTAGTCATTTTATCCACTTAAATGACCATGAATTTTCAGCCTTTGTTCAAAAAACTTTCATGCATTTCATGCCTAATCCAGCATATGCATATAGATGATTTCATTGGTCTTCATTTCTATAATAGAGTTTAACTATTTCAACATTCAATGTTTATTTCAAGCAAAAATAAACATTAGAATTTTCAGTTGTAACAAACATTTCAACATCTTCTTTTCCTAGAAAGTAATAATAAAATTTTAAAAGGAAAGAGTAAGAGTCCCCCCTCTTAGTCTTCTCCTAATTTTGAAGCTCTGCAATAGTGGATTTAATGCTCCTCAGTCTCCTTCTCTTTGAAATTTAGATGCTTGGTTTGCATAATTTAGGAGGAGAGACATTCTCATCATCCTTGGATTGTAATGTCTTCAAAGAGATGAAACATGTCCTCAGTGTAATATGTCAAAGGATATTCATCCTTGGATTGCATTGTCTTTAAACAGAGGAAACATGTCCTCAATGCAATTTGTCGAAGGATACTTGTCCTTTTCTTGTAGAGTCTTCTTCATCTTTAGCTTTGCTCTCTTTATTCACTTATCATCTCCAATATGCAAGTGATACCAACATGCATATTTTAGCACCTGGACAAACACCAAGTGACTTTAGGCTGACCAGTATCATATATTTATCAAAATGTATTATCATAGAACTAGAAGAATATTATTAAGTAAAAGTACTTCTAGACATTGAAACTCTAGGAATGTGTCCATTCCCTTGGGGTGCAGTCAATGTCAACAACCACAACATAACACAATACCAGGAACGTTTCCATTCCTTTCATATGCGTACCATGTGGGCGGTAATTATATATTAAATATTTTCAAAATAAACACCTTCTAATTATCATCTCTTATAAAATTCTTTCCAATAATAAATTTAGGTTAGGGTAAATACTACTCCCTTGTTTATCAAGGCTTCAACAATATAATTATTTGTTTGTGCCACACTTCTTCAATCAATCATGCCAAGAAAAAATTCTTCGATGATCCCATATAACTCTAATTATATGCACTACGTACAAGTAATAACATTAGTAAACATAAATAAATCACTTAATATAAATTCAGTTAACATCCAGTTAACAAGTTATAACCAATTGACAATATTCAATAAGCTAAAATTTAGTTATCCTCCTCATTAGTTAGCAATTTATATTGGTAAGTAGTTCATCTTAGTCGAATTCTCATTCATAACTTTATTTTTCATAATTTAACATAAGTATGTAAATATTATCAATTCCTATGTCAGCTTACATAAACACATCGAAACAATAATTCTCAAATCCAAATCATATGATCTCAATATTCAACTAAAGAAATCTCTTTAGTTACCACATTCTTCCATCAGCATGATGAAGAACTACTTGGCCAATCCCAAAGAATTCTAAGATCACAACCTATTTCTCTGCATGATTCACAAGCATTAGCATTAGATATATGCCATTATATCATATATGATAACCTTATTTAACATTCACTAACTAGTTATAATCAAACAATAGCTTAACTAGATAAACAATTAACAAGTTTTCTAATTTAACTTCATATTCATATATTTTACTTTCATCATTAATCATGAGTCTAAAAGTATAAAAACTCACACAAGCATAAATCATAAAGATTCAAACATTTAATCCATTATAAGAATATAGACTTCAAGAATTCCATTTCCTTTTTCAGAATCCTTCACACATTTAATAATGCATTTAAATATAATTAATGTTGCAATTACTCTAATTGCCAATAAATTTTACATTTCAATATTTCATAACATAAAATATTTTTGTATATATGGCTTTAGGCATTTAAGCCCAAATGCTACAACTCATACAAAGTTGTAGTACCATACATAACACACCCAAAACAAAAAAAAACCTTGAGAAAATCTTCAGCTAGAGAGTCCACTCAGGTTCAATATATCGATTCAGTGATAAAGATTGTGATTCAAATTGATCACAATAATATAAAAACAATTTGAAAATAAGAAAATAAACTTCACATAACAGATGCATATATAACTTATGCATATTTCCAACATTTGTTGGACCTGGTGTGAAACTTTGGAACTACTTTGAAATAGGTTACATGAGTAGTATGTCATGAGTATCTATGCTACGTAATTACGCACTCCAAGCATTAAACAAAAAATGCAACCAGGAAATCAACATGCTCTTCACATATATGAGTATTAACACTTCAAAATATTCTCTTCAAATTGCTCGATGCCAAATAACTCACTTTCCTTCCTGGTTTCCTTCTAACTCCACAACAATGATGCACTTCACTGTTTCAGTGCTCATAAATCCACTAAGGTTGATATGTGTATAATTTTACCTTTTACTAGACATTAGCTGTGTCTAAGAAACATGTTCCAAAACTCAAAAATCAATTCTCAACAATACATCTCTCAAATTTAGGGAAGTCAAGCATTGAAACAACATATTCTATCAATAAGCATCATCATTCAGACCTATTGGTTATCAAGCATTCAGGCATTCAGAAAATCATTGAAAATCACTTGTCATTTCCACATTTCCATTACCAACTAGAAACTTGAGGAAACTCAAAGGTCCAAAATTCCAAATGAAGTAGAAAACCCTAAGGCTTGGTTAACATGTCTACAAATAGCAAACTAGTCAACCTTCTTAGGATTTTAATGTAACTTATTAAGCACTTCATAAAATCTCATAGATTATGTGATTTATGTTTGTTACCAAGTTCAACCAAATTTATGCTAAACAATGTATTTCCCCTTCTCTGGTTTCCTTTTGACAACATAATAGGGATACACGTCTCTGTTTCTAGTGTTAGGAACTCCATCTGGATCGGTGCATACATCATTTACTAAATGGTGAACAACTCTAGTTTTGACAACAATAACCAACATTCAACATATAACAATTTCTTGGTTCAAAAACACTATTTCATAACAAGCAAAGACAATTTACAAAAACAATAACCATACACAATAATTAGAGATCACAATGGGTTTTTAACCAAGGAACAATTAGTAAAAGATCCCTCACCACGAACAACCAAGGAAAAGGTCCACTAGAGACTTTATTGAACAACTAAGTCTCATACAATTGAGGCTTTAAGGAAAAAACCCTTGTACAATCATTGTCATATTGCTAATGAAACATACATCATCAAACAACAATTTCCCACTTGAGAAAATCATCTTGCTAGTTGTAAATAGCTTCATAGCTTCACACCCTTAGGAGACCAACAATGTTGTATTTGTAGTTGAAATTCCATATTACATTTACATGTACACACATGAAGCCCTACTAGGTATTTATATACTAAATGGATAAGTTAGGAATATGCATAACATTCCAACAAGGGGCCAAATTCTTGCTTGGGATCTTCTTGCAAATCTTATTTCTTATTTTCACAACTCATAATTTATATTTCTATATAGTAACATATTACAAAAAAAAATCTTAAACTTCAGTCTTTTTCTTAGAAAGGTCATAAATTTCAAATAAAACTTATGATCATGTTCCCAGATTATTCAAACATCTTGTTTCACCAAGATTAACTAGATGGAAACTAACTTAATCCATCCTTCCTCATTCAAGAACCATACAAGGTTTACAAACAAAATAAAAGCAAACTCAAAACATGAGAGTTGTAACCTCAGCTACTTATGACTAACATTATCAATTATCCCATTAGGTAAAATATAATATATACATTTAAACATTTACTTTATTTCTGAAATAAAATGGATACCATAGAGGTTCAAGAGTTGTAGACTCAGCTCTGATACCAACTTGTAACACCTCCTTGCATTACACTGCTCTAAACTAACACACACCATTTTTTTATGTAAATTAATCACATGCATAATTATGTTATGCACACATTAGTGGCAGTATGAGCCTCTAATGAGATCCATAATTTACTTAGACAAATACCAATTGCATAATACATATCTATTTAAAACATATATGAATTTTAACTTTAACTCTAATTACGAAATATGTTGATCTCAAAACTATTGGCAAGTAACAACATCAGTTACAGTCATGTAACAACAATAAAATAAACTATTTCAAGGTTGCTAGTGAGCAACAACAATATAAATTAGTTTAGTAACAACACCACTTACAATAAGTAACAACAACAAAATAAACTATTTCAAGACTATTGGTGACTAACATCAGCAGTTTCAGCAAGTAACAATATCAATTTCAACAAGTAACAACAATAATATAAATTAGTTTAAAACTAAATATTAATATAAGAATCATCTTAAAAACAAGTTATTAACTTGCTTAATGTACTTTAAAATTAATAAACGAGACTAATTTCAATTGGTTGCAAATTATGGCTTAAACTTGGAAATTAACAACATGATAATTTCTCATTAATAACATGAATTAATGAAGAGCACTTCCATCTATTCCTATAAATTGCTTACTCCCAAAAAACTTAAATTTAGTAAATTTTTTCTCATAATTGAATGTTATTCATTAAATATTGAAAAAAACAACATTTATTAAATTAGCTACTAAAGCACATTACTAATTAAACAAATTATAATAGTAATTTTCCTTAACAAACAATTCCAAGGTTTTTATAAATCACACAACCAATTCATGGTTTTGCTCCTAAATTAACAAATTCAACTCTTAAAAATATAAATGCAAATAATAAATAAACCAACTCTTAAAATTACACATGTACCATACCATGGTATTTTTTAACTATAAAATCCAGTTCAAAACAACCATGGTAATTATAATTCACCCCCTGGTATTTATAAACCATGCAGAGTGTTTCAGGCCGTGGTTTACAAATGAACCATATCTTTTTCATTACCTTTCACAAATTTTCACCATACTACTAACTTAACAAAATTTGAAAAATGAATGAAAGCTAAGCCAGTTACAACCATGCTTTTAGCTTCTAATGTCAAAATAAACAATGAATTAATATAAAACATGAAATTAACATCTATTTCCACTACACGAATTAATTACTCAATCTCGTTTATTTTGGGAATTAAAACTAATTTATCAATGAATGAATTAGAATAGGGAAGTTATTTTAACCCATAAAAAATATAAATTCCCCAAATATTATTTCCCATTTTATCCATTAAGATGTATATTATAACTTATAATGGTTGGTTTATTTCTAGTAAAATTATAACAACTTGGGTAATTAAAAATTAAACTTGAGTTGAATGAACACGAGTTGGGTAAATAATTAATAATACAAAGAAATTTCTAAACCCATAATTCACAACGATTTCATTAATCCCTGAAATCTTATTTGCACAAGAATTTATATATTCATGCAACAAAATGTACTAACCATAAATTTTTGAGAAAACTCTTGTATATTACAAACATATAACAACATACTAATTCATAATTATGTAATTTCACCATTAAATTTCTTGCAACTATCATTTAACAGAGAAATTAACAAATGATTCCGCAATACTTATCTAATAATTTTTTTTTTGAAAGCAGACAACTAGGTACGTGTGGGCCACACTCTTCCCAACCGTGGGATTCGTCCATCCTATAGTATTTTAGCTCCTAAGTCCACCCCCGAGTCGAGCTATAGGCAACTCATCAACTCCCCTCATCTCACTCACAAGGATAAAACAAGGATAATCTAAACAGTATGGGAAAAACTACAACCAAACACAGGAAAACAACAATTTTTAAGCGAATTTCATGCCAATTCCATAATTGACCCACCAGAGGTCCTTCACAGACAGACGATGATGCACTTCATTGCAAGTGTCAAAATTTCACTTGGGAGTTCTTGCACAAATTTCCAAACAACAGGTTAATTCAACCAAATGGATACAATGCATATTTAGGGTTTATAAAATACAGAGTTTTCTTCCACCTCAAGAATTCAAAGGAACATAGTGATACACTTCATTGCAAATGTCTGAATTTCCCTCAAGGTTTCAGCCACCACAATAACTACACATGCAACTATAACAACAAGAAATAGGTATCATCCAAAAAATTGGTAAATGCAAGGGATTACTAACAACAAATGACTATAATAGCTAGCGATTGGTAACATCAAAAAATTTCTTAGATCATCGAATGGTTTAATTCTCCATCTCTGCCCAACTATCTCCTTTCCCGCCTCCCAAAAATTCTAAATACCTTATCAAGGTAAACAAGGCACATGGGTAAACCTTACCCCCTCAACAAACTCAGTTAATATCTGGATCTCCTCTTTAGCGTTTTTCCTCATCACATAGTCAGTTGTAATTTTATATTAAAATAATAAGCATTCTATGTACAGGTTTCATATCATAAATATTTACAATGCAGTATTACTTATAATATATGGGCTAGGGGTATTACAATGATTCATTCATTCAAATCATAACAATAAATAGGAACATACATAATATAAACATACATGACATAGAAATTTGAAGGGGCCAAATAATCCTTTTCATTATATCAATAGTTTTTTTTAAAAACATTTTACATAATGTCCTTAAGCCTTACACTCACCATGAACTTATTCATTGAGGGATCTAACCTCAGATAGATAGAAACCAAAACCCGATTATATAGATTCTACTATAGATCTATCTATCTCTATCTTCTATCTCTATGATATGATGCTCGAAGGATATCTTGCATTGCATTGTTCTCACCTCTTTATTCTTCTATCTTCTGCTTCCATTTTATACTTTCGGAGTGGGTCCAAAATGGGTCCAAAATTTGTTATGGTCATTACCACTTTTATGCAAGTTCTGGTACTCTTCCACAACTTCCTTATTTTTCAAAACTTTCTCCTTTGTCTTATCTTATTTTTCCTTCCTCTTCATATGCTTCAAAAATGAAGGAGCCAACATGCTTTGAACACAATGGTTGACTCACCCTTGAGTCAAATCTACTACATCACTAATCCTTAAACATTTTCAACTGTTGGTCATTCATAGCTTCAAGAAAAATATTTTACACAAGCACCAGAGTAAAAATGATCCTTCATTTAAACTTGTCTAACTTTGTCTGCCATTTATTAATCAATGCATTGGTACTATCTATGAACTACTGAGTGTTTTCCTTATCTAGCAAGGTGGGTTTTTATTTCTCTAATTGTTGTGCTTCTGTGTCTAAAAGATGATCTATCTATTGTAACTTGAAATACGTGATTTAGGCGGTAGCCTTCAACTCTTGCATAATCAATTTAGAGGCATACTCTTTTCAATGAATACTATCCATCTCATTGTCAATATCCTAGGCTTCCTTATACCTGCATTCTATTTCTACCATATTAGTTATAGCCTGAGCTTCTTGGTTTAATAGTTTAGCTTTCCCTCATAAAGTTTCCATATGTATTGATTTCTTCTAGAGGATCTCAACTCAACCATTCAATGCTACAAATATTTCCTGGCTCTGTTTGGTTGTCTACTAGAGTTGTTTGTGGATGACGGATGCATCACTTCTTACATATGGAAATTGGTCCAATATCTACATTTGTTGTTCATATCCTTGACTTTGGATCTTGTTGAGTTGTTGTTTAAAATCACCATGATTCATGCGAAGTTGCTTCTAGGAAACACATGGATTCTATAAGATTTGCTGTAGTCCAAAGGGATTTCTTTAGGTTTTGCAGGTAAACTTTCTTGTACCTAAAAACACATTGTATCCAATTTATTACATAATGAAGAAATAGTAACTTCCACAGTTGCTTTGTCTTTCTATTATGCTTCTTTGGAAACCAAAGCATCTACTAATTTTATTCATGCTTCATCATAAGCATGTTTGAATGTGTTGTTCTCTATCCTTGCAAAGGAGAGTCATCGTTCTACTTCTTCTTTAGCAATGTGAATTTGTTCAAATAGTTGTTGGGTTGTCAACATGGTATGATCTAGTATGGGTAATCTAGAGGGTAATGAATGAAGGGGTAATCTAATGGAAACAAATTATATTGATTGATTCTACAAATTAGTGTCTTCTTCCTTGGGTCCTTCTCTAGTGCTAATGATCCTCTACTATACTTCATCATCAATAAAAGGGATGATATCATGGTAGGCCTAGAAAACTTGGAGGATTACTTGGTATTTTCCTAGATCTTGCACCCAAATTTCAAGTTGGGCACTAGGGAGATAGGTTCTTTTTCTTGAAGGGATGACTCTACTTGGGGTTTTGTTTGTACTTCTTCCATCGATTAGTCTTGGTGTAGGTTGTATCCATTTTCATTTTACTACTATTATTGTACAAAGGGATCTGAATCAAGATAACTGGGAATAATGGAGGTGGTGGTGGAGGGTTTAACTACATTTTCCTAGGATGTACGAGCATGTTTAAGGTTGGGTAAGGACCTGCATAGCTTGCTTGAGAAGACCGGAGGGAACCATAGCAGTATTAGGGAGTGATGTGATGCATTAGGGGATGGATGGAGGTATGGAACTAGGAATCTGGGTATCTTATAAAGAGGTCTCCTATGCTTCATCAATATTTCCTTTTTTGCTTAGACAAGGGTTGGGTGGATACATAAGACGTACTTTTGGCTATATTCACAATTGTTACTACATGTAAATTGCAGATGACCTTGTGGAATGGTTCTGGTGCAAAGTAAAATGGCATGGATTATGGTGGGAATGCTTCTGGGTATGACTCAAGTTGTCAAATAAATGTGCTTTCCTTATCAATTCCAAACCATACCTTCTAGGTATAATTGCTAAGTAGGGTATCAACAACTTTCAGCATGGAAACTTTCCACTTCTACATGGGTATGGAAATAAGTAGATATGAAAAAATTAACTAATGCCTATATTTTTGCACATCAGTATCTTCTTGGAAAATTTCATCCATAAAAAAATTTCATTACTTGATTTGGAGTTCTTAACGTAGAATTCAGTGAATGACAAGGTATCCAGGGTGCAGTCCCCATTTGTGTACTTCCTCATCGCTTTACTGGAAATAATATGGAGGACCATCTTAGTTGGAGGGTTGTTAATGGTCAAAATGATGACACCTTTCCCACCTCTCTTAGTACCATATTTGTCATAGAGGTTTGGCTCTATGCAAATTTTTGATCTCTTATGAATACCCTGAAACCTAGTGGTAATTTCCTCTAATTCCATGGAGATCCTTTTGAGATTGTGGATATAATGCACATGAATAGAATATTTCTTGTCTAACCACAAAGAATGTTTGAGCATTTGGATAATCAAGAACTTTGTGCATTTTTTTAACCTCTGTTGATGTACCAAAAACTAGAGGGTATTTTAGCGTGATTAGTGTAGATTCTCATAGAGACACAAAATCAAACTTCCATTATTGTCAAACTTTCCCATTTTTTAGTGGGAAAAGTTCATGTATTCCTTGGGATGCATACCAGGATCTAGCAATATTTATGTTTAAAATAAATGTCTACAATATGTGATTTCTTGAATTTTCTGTTTTGGTCACCCACAACATGAAGTATTGGATTCACGAGGTTTGGTTTTACTACCTCTCTTTACTTTTATTTATCTTTGCTAGATGCATCTCTCATTGTGGATACCTTTCCCATTGTTGATGCTCAGTGTCGGTATACAAATTGCGTCACAGGGTTATTGCTTCCTAGAAATGCTAGTTTGACAAGATTTTAGAATCTCTAGTACATTGGAAATCATCATCCTTTAATAGATAATTTTCATATAAATGCAAAATTAATGGCGATAAATAGTGGAGTGCTTAGTAAATGAGAAAGGGTTTGATGAAGAGGCCTAAGGATATCCTCATCTGGAGTGAATCTAGATTCTTGAGGGGGGTAATATAAGGTAATCTAGTAGTTCCATACTCGAAGATGGCTTGTCCTAAAGAATTCTTCCAAAAAGGAGAATTTGGACAAAAATCCAATGCCACGGATAGTCTAATGGATGGGTAAAAACCCAATCTTGTGCACCAGATTAACCTTGCATTTGAAAATGAAGAATTGTATCTTCTGCAAAATGTTATTGAACTACCACAGCAGTGGATGGATTTTCAAAGGAAGAAATTTATTCCCCAGATTCGGAAACCGATATTCCTTCTACATGTCAATTAGGCATAGTTTATTGGTCCATGGTTTCCATTTATCTTTCTTCCATGGAAGGAGGAAATTCATGCGGTAAATCTTGCAACCTATAAGATCATCTCACTAGTAACCCAGCCAGAATGCTTGCTGGAAAATTCTACTCTAAATTCTTATCAAAAGAAGATATCACACACAAGAAATCCTATGCAAGCTAAGGTTACAAGCAAACTTAAGTGATAGGAGGGGCTGATTAAAATTCGGTTCCTCACTAGGATTGTCAAGTTCTCACAACTCACTATATACCGCAAGGTCCAATGGTAAAACACGATTACCCTTGCCTAAATACTCGAATACATGGATGGAAAATGCGTAGTAGCTCCCCGAGTATTTTTATCGATGTATTTCTCCAACAAGACAACCAAAAGGATCTTCTCAGTTGGTGTGGGTTTCCTAGAGGGGTATCTCGATATACTCAAGGTATATGGAAGCTCAAATCCATGTTAGTGAGCTCTGATGCACAATCGTTTGAAAGGGGCCTTCCAATATACTACCGAGTATGTGAAGAACCTTTCGATATAACTTAAAGGTACATGAAAAGTTGTTCTATATTCCATTTAGTACGTGGAAGAACCGCATGATCCCTAGGATGCAGTGCAGGCCAGAAACGATAACTCCTATGTTTATAGATGTCAGAACACATCTTCTAACCTATCAGTCAAATTACTAAATATTTTAACCTAAGATACCGTTGATTTTATCTTTATGGTTAGTGAATGTTTATGGAATATGAATAAAATTTCAAGATTATAGATCTATATGGAATGCAACTTTTCTCTTTGATGAAATCTACCTAGAGTAAGAGAGAGACCTTTTTCTTTTTCCAAACGAGAGTACTATGAAACTTTCAATAATTTCACCTTCAATATTTCAAAAGATTTCCAAAACACACACCAATTTCCAATACTAATCCTAAGATATATTTGAGATAAAAAGGAAAGAGAAGATTCTAACGTTTAGATTCCTATGCTTTATTAATCAATTGCAAAAATATTATTTTTAATTACTTGAGAAAACCAAAAGAAATCAAATCAAATAAGCAAACATTTTTTTCCTTTTTGATGTAATTTGAAAAAAAAAAGGGCTAAAAGATCACATAAAATGAAGTGCAAGGAAATACAACAATTTCCTTTTCTACAGATCTAAGATAATTTTTCAGAGGATCGTCAGACAAACTATGAAACCAAGAATAAAATACACACAAAACTTTTCAATTCCAAAGATTCCTACTAACAAAATTTTAAGATATAAATCCAAAGAGGAATATCGGGCTAAAAAAACTATCAAACCTGCCAATATGGCAGAATGCAAATTGAAAACAAACCAAAGAGAAACAAAAAATTTCAGGGACAAGCCTCAAATCTAGATATGTCCTACCTCGGTGCACTATCAACGGTTGCACCACGGCATCAGGAGTCACTCGGTGCTCCTTGAATGTTACTAAAAGGTGTCAGCAATGCACTATGTTGGAGGATGACATGCATCACTGGCGATTTGCAGCAGTAAGTAGTAGGAGTCAGTAAGGATATTACACTTTGTCAAGATCACCCAAGTGTGTCAACGGACCTAGAGAACTAAAAAGGTCAGTAACTTGTAGGATAAACCAATGTGGATCAAACTGGGATGAAAGTGAGGTAAAACAAAAACCATAGAAGGGAACTGAAGGTTTATCAAGGAGGATAACTCACCTTGAAACTCTAAATGAGTAGGAAAAAAAATTCACAAGTTTGCAATCAAAAGTGACATAAAAAATTCATAGATCTAACTAAATCTATGCCAGATCTAATTGGATCTTCACCATTATGGTTGCCAATTTTGGTTACCATGAATATTTCAATCAATGCAGACACATTTTATTCCCCTATCCTACATGGTGAAATTCTAGAACAAAAGGACACATCAACGCATCCTTTCCGTAAATGACTGGTCTATTTGAATGACAAGCTCTCTTTACCTTGAGTGTGGAAGATTGTCCTTGTTTTGTAGATCCTTGTGCGATTAACTATACCCACAAAGAAAACAAAAAACAAGACAAGAAATGAGAGAAACAATATAAATCAATGATGTGTACTAATGATTAAGGAAACTAGTAACAAACAATCAATATTAACATAAATCATTTCTGGGAAAGGGAAATATTTTTGTATTAAATATGAGAAAATAAATCTACAACCAAAGCCTTGATGTTGAACCTTTTATTTTACAATATTTTTGACTCACTCACACACTCTATAAACTATGCAACATCTCACTCACAACCACTCTCTCTTTTCCTCATATACCAGGCTTGAATCCAATAGCATAAAAATGCTCTCTTGCTCTCCCTTTTCACATGGTCCATGTAGCTTTCTTTTATATGCCAGAGGAAGCCCAAATTGGTTGATATATTTTGGGAGGAAGGTAGGGAATGATCCCTAGGGGTCAGGAGTTTGAGTGCCATATTTCATAAGTATTTAGGATCATCCTCCATGAGATATTTCTCCTAGAAGCTTCTCAGAGATCTTCTCTTTTTTTCCCTTTTTGGACTGTTGATGCTCCATCTGAACAAGCTAAGTGCATCGACACTCTTTGTGGTCATGTGACAGGTGTCACCAATGTCTTATGTCCATGGACAAGAGGCGTCAGGTATTCATGACTCCCTGTGCTAGGAAACAAGGCACGACAGACTACCTACGATTTAGCAGTAAGGCTCCAAAAGAAGGTTTTGGCCAGTGAATTCAAGGGATTGGAGCATTATGACAGTTTTTTGGTGTAACACCATTAATCTACCAAGAAAACGAATGGGTGCATGCTATATAATCACTACGATATACTACTTAACCAGATGGGACGAAGCAGCACCAGTCAGAGATTGTACTACTATGACTGCTGCAAGATTTTTAATTCAACATATCTTGAACAGATTTGGATGTCCAAAAACTTTGATAAGTGATCAATTTACACATTTTGTGAATTAGCCGATTGAAAAAATAACTGAGGAATTTGAGATTCAGCATCGAAAGATGACACCATATCACCCACAAGCAAACGACGTTGTTGAATCATTTAATAATATCTTAGAGAATGCATTGACTAAAATCCACAATGTTTAGAGGGATGGTTGGGATCACAAGATATATGCCATCACTACTACATATGGGTCAAAATTCCCATGAAAGTTTGCCATGAAACAATTAAAACCATAGCTTTAGTGGAAAAAGAGTTTTAATTTGTTGAAAAATATGAAAATTCTCCCGATGTTCATCGCTATTGTGAGGAAAGTTTAATATTGTCTCTATTGCGACAAAAGTCAAACATCTCTATTGTGATGAAATGCCATATTGTTGTTATTGCGATGAAAGTTATATATTGTTGCTATAGTGACGAAAGCCGAACCTTTTCTTTTTGTTTTTATTTTTTAACGGTCATTTTGACTTTTTGTTTGTTTGAAATTTGACTGGTGTGCATTTTTTCCAGAACCGTGACCCTCATTGATCTATAAATACATGTTCTTAATTCATTTTTTTCAGAATCATTTGCTAGAGTTGCAACGATCTTTCTATTTCTTTTTCGTTCTGCGATTTGAAGAGTCTGGTACTGGTTTGACACATCAATTTTTCGTTCTCAGTCATTTTCTAGGTTAGTTTGACTGCAATGCACTAGTCCTTTTTTTTGGTTCCCTTTATGTTCCAACTAGGGCTTCAATGCAATGGAGCAAATGTTTATATAGTTTGGGATTTTTGTGACAAAATGTAATTTTATAAATTGTCATTTGCGTTCAAATGTAAACTTTTAAATTTTCATTTCTGTTAACATGTAATTTTTTAAATGGTGGTTTGTATTAAAATGTTAATATCATGACCATCATCGTAGATTTCGAGTACACAATCTAATTATTTAAATAACCCCCTGAATATAGATAACCAATGAGACCACAATGGTGTATCCTTTCAAACTTTGATAGTCCTTTGACAATGTCGATATTATCATCTATATCCATAATCCCATTTTAAAATCCTTTCAATTTTTGAGGGTCTACATCTATATTCATAATCTCATTTGACAATATTATGTCAAAGTGTTGAAACCTTTTAATCTATAGTATAACGAACATGAACAATATTAGTGTGAGGAATTTATATTAGTGTTGAAACCTTTTCTTCTCTTTTGTATAAATTAATTTCTATTTTTAGTAAATCATTTAAGTTTAGTGTGAGGAATATATATAAAAACAATATATAGGTTTTGAGGAAAATTATAATTTTAATCACTAATTATTTGAATTCTTTTTATATTTACTCCCTTAATTAACCTCAAACAAAATATTTTTGACTTCCACTATTTGACATAATGTTGAAAATTGATTTTTATTTTACTATTCCTTAAATGTGTCCATATGGATAGTGATGATATCCCAAATGTGTCAACCAAGGTCAATCCCACTTGAATTTTTTTAGCGATGGAAAACCATCCTCATCATCAACCTAGATGAATGTCAAAATGTGACATATACATGGTGGACCATCACAACCAACTTAACCCATACAATATTTTGCTATAAAACATAACCCTTGCACATTGGAATATGGGACATAATAATTGTACATTGAATGTACTATTTTGACATAATCTGACATAAATTAACATTTCAATGTGACATAACTATATTCTCAACCTTCTTTATATCAAAATTTGATACAGGCTTGCAATCTCACAAAATCTTAGAATGTGAAATTTTTGGAGGACATCATCTCCATATTAAAATGGTTTATATTTTTGAATTGAAACTCTTCACCGTAGTCTACTATTTTCAACCAATCACAAAAATGTTAGCATAATATATCACCATGCTCATCCATAGTCAACATGATCAACCATGGTCAATTCAACATAACCCTATAGCAATTGAATGTTACAATGAGACATCAACACTTAAGAACATCAAAATCCAACACAACCCCAATTAGATATTTCACTTTCAACATTTCCCTTAGATCATGTTACAATATTGTGATGTATGTACTTAATCATGAATGAAACTATTTGATATAATCAACCAATGTGTGTCTTGATCTGACATAGAATACGATAATAATTGCAATCCAACATGAATATTGAGGAAGGTTATAATTTGTCATAGTCATTTATGATTGTAGAAATATAACACCAACTAAAAAAAGATAATATTGCAACATTAAATATCCATTTCAACCTATGGTTCTTGCAACATAATGGGATATTGAATTCTTCCTCTTTGTTTGACAAGGAATACAAGTTCCCAACCATAGCCATCCCTTATTTATAAAATTCTATCATACTCTTGCATGGTTGAGAATGGTGAAAAATGGTCAACATAGTCAGTTTCCATTATGGTTGTTGTAACTATTGTCAACATAGTCAATATAGTTTAATGTGTTCAATAATGGATAACCATGGTAAACATAGTTAAACGCATTGACCATTGTAATGTTTCATAGCTAAATCAAGATGTTGAAATCCATAACACTTTGAGAAAGTCGCATTGATACCTAACCCTTTTTGAGGTAACTTGCAATGCAACATATCCATTCAAATGCATAACTTTGATAGAGAAATTGGCCTAGATGAACATCACAATGTGAAACATCCATAGTGGACCATTGCAACAAACATAACCCATGTACAATATTTCATAATGAAACATTATAATTCTTCCACAATGCAATATGGGACATAAGCATTGTTGATTGTACTTATTTGACATAGGCCACCCTAAATTAACATCACTACGTGAAATACCTATGTTGTTAACATAATCCAACCTATTTTGACATAGTCCAACCTTATGTGTGCTAATTTGACTTAGTTAGTAGGTGTAGATTGATGGAAAAAATGGCCTAGCTGAACATCACAATGCGACACATCCATAGTGGACCATTACAACAAACATAAACCATGTACAATATTCCATAATGAAACATTATAATTCTTCCACAATACAATATGGGACATAAGCATTGTAGATTGTACTTATTTGACATAGGCCACCCTAAATTAGCATCACTACGTGACATACCTATGTTGTTAACATAATCCAACCTAATTTGACATAGTCCAACCTCATGTGTGCTAATTTGACTTAGTTAGTAGGTCTGAATTGACATGGTTAGTTCATGATTTGACATAGTCCAATGTGTGTAATAATCTAACCTATGTACTAATTTGACATAATTTGACAAAATCCATTCTATGTACTAATTTGACATAATCATTGTTGAATTTACCAATTTAACGTATCCAAACCAAAAAATGGCACTACGTGGCATACCTAAGTTATTAATTAATATTGTGGTGGGTAATTATAAATAATTCACCACAATTAAATATTAATGTTTTTAATTAATAATATTATTAATTAATTATAAACATTTATTATTAAATGTAATGCCCGTAGTGTCTTAAGCCTCTAAACATATGTTGTGATTATTATTTGTGTTGTTATGTTGTACTAGGTGCATGGACTATGGACTATGGGCATTATTATGTATTTATTTTTAGACATATGTTATATATTGATTAATGAGTTTTTTTGTTGCTATAGGCTATTAGAATGTCAAATAAATTTTCTCGGGAAGAAAACAATAGGAGGTATGCTAAGGCTATGGCAGCATTGGAGGATAAGGGTGATAGAAAGTGTTATTTCCCTTGCAATGATTGCAGAGGTTTACAAACTAGAAGAATTTTATGAACATCAGCTCAAAAACATTGTAAGGATAATGGGCATGATGAAGGGGGGTATGAATATCATCCCTTTGTAAGACGTTATTCATTGCATATTGTACTTCTTTTAATAGTACTGACACACATTCACAATTTTTTTTATCATTTTAAATATATGTGTTGTATATTATACACTAATGTTATTGCATTGTTTGCAAATATAGAGGAAACCTCAAAGATGTCGACCACCAGAGTGCTATTTGGTACATAATAGTAAAAATACTACTTTACAAAATGACAAGCATGGACATCATGCTATTGAAGATCGAGTTAGTAATGATCCTATGGACGAAGATGGAAATATTGTTAGAATAATCAACCCATAGTTTACCCACTTAGACATTAATTTAATTATTTTTGTCTTATTTTCCTAGTTCATGTGTCCCACCTTGTGCAAGTTGCTATTTGCCTATCCATAATGGTCAAACTTGTATTATTTGACTTATGTAGCACATGGGAGAGCTAAAGGAATCAATTCTGCTTTATTCCTGGCCTCCTAGGTGCCCTTCTAATTTTTCTGCTTTATTGCCTACTTTTTCAGTGTTTTAAGGCAAAAGGAAAAGCTAGACTAGGTGAGGTTGACTAGTTTTTTGTCCTACACATCCTCCTCTCTTTTCTCCATGCAAAAGCATGTATGAGCTTCCATTCCACCACTATTTAGCTTGCCTAAGCCTTTTTTCCAATTCGTGAGCTCCATGACAGATTTGGGATCAGCTTTTTACACCTATGGGGGATTTGCTTATTTTTGGTAAGCCTGCTTTATGCTAGATTTGTTTTGCTCCTCATGCAATCGAATCCTTGATGTATTATATTTATTCAGAAGCCTATGTTATTACAAGGTTGGCTATTGTACACTTACATAATACAGTTTAGTGTTACAGCTCCATTTTCAGTCTCTTTTGTGAGTGATTTTGCATGATCAATTGTTAATTGTTGTGAGTAAAATTAATCTATTGCTGGCATTAATTTCCACATGGTATCAGAGCCATTGTAGGTTGTTTCTCTCCTTCAAAAATTGTTTTACAGGTTTGACATCAAATACTGGGAGCTTTCTACTGACAGCCAGGACAAATTTTCTAGAGCTATGGATCAATCACAGAAAACTATCTTGACTCCCTTCAATTTCTTTGAATGGAAAGTAGAGATGGAGATACTGTTGAGAGTGAAAGGCCTCTATAGGGTGACTATGGCAACAGAAGCAGAGCCCAATGCAGCTGCAGAGAAGATAAAATGGCACAACAGGAGGGATGAGGCCTATGGCCTTCTGTGCCTGAGTATTTCCAGAGACCTCCTTTTCCATCTTGATGGATTGACATCACTGAATGAAGTATGGGAGAAGCTTGCTAATATTTTTGGAAAGACAGATGAGATGAGGGGACATCAAATAAAAAATGAGCTAATTTCTCTGAGTCCAAATAGCTTTGAATCCCTGCAGCTATATTTCTCCAAGTTCAAAGCACTAGTTTTGCAGCTGAAACAGTGTGGTATTGAAAATAAATATGATCAGCTCATACTGGCCATCCTCTCAAAGCTAGGCCCTGAATATTCAATGTTTGTTTCGACCCTCTATGCCACAAAATTGACAGCTCAAGCCTGGAAGATGCCTAGCCTTGCATATTTCATGGAATCTCTCACATAAGAACAGGACAAGCTGGTGATGATGGGCACCATCAAACCATCCAAAGATCAAGCTTTGATTGCTGGAGATTTGAAGGTGGATTCAAAAATCAAAAAGAAAGCTAAAAAGCCACCTAAGCAAAAGAGAGACAAGAAACAGTCTCCGGAGGATCTACAAGGTCCCAAGAAGAATACCCAGAAGAAGAAAAACAAAGGTGAAATGAACAAGTGTGCATACTGCAATAAGGGAAATCACTCTGAAAGCTCTTGTATGAAAAAGCAGATTGATATGCTGACCCAACTCCTGGAGAAGAATGGCATCTCCCTTCCAGAAAGCTCAAAGAAGAGAGAAGAAGGATCAAGTTCAGATGACAGAGAGAGAGTTCATGCATTGGTTGCTGGCACATCAAGCTCACCCAGGTTTATCATTGATTCTGGAGCTTCAAGACACATGGTTTCGACTAAGGAGGCCTTCTCCTCACTGGACAAGTCGAAAGGACCATCTATTGTATTGGGAGATGACTCTCTCACTGAAAGTATGGGAAAAGGAAGGATAGATCTTGATCATGGTCAATTCAACAATGTGATGTATGTCCCTGGTCTCACCTCCAACCTCTTATCAGTGTACCAGATGACCCACACTGGGTCTCCTAAGAAGGTCATATTATCCCCCGATGAAGTTGAGATCACAAAGATCTCAAGTGGTAGAGTCATTGCAAAAGGAGTTGCAAATCATGCTCAAAAGGTATACATGTTCTCACACTTCCTACCTTACTCAAACTCCTCTGCTCTTCTGATTCATGCTAATGAAGCAAGGAAGATTTGGCATGAAAGATTTGGCCACCTAAACTACAAGTATCTGTCTGATCTTAGTGAAAAAGAGATGGTCATAGGGTTGCCCAAGATAAAATTTTCCAAAGGAGTCTGCCAAGGCTGTATCCTAGGAAAACACCCAGAGCACAAATTTGAGAGCGCTAGTCATGAGAGAACCTTTGCACCCCTCGAGCTGATTCACAGTGATGTTGCTGGCCCATTCCCTCATATGTCCATGAGTCAAGCCAAATATGCATTGACCTTTATTGATGACTTTTCCAGGTATTGCTGGGTTCACTTCCTGAAACACAAGTCTGAAGTTTTTGGCCTATTCAAAGTCTTTAAGGCTTTGGTTGAAAACCAGTCTGAAAGGAAACTCAAGGCCCTCAGATATAACAATGGTGGTGAGTATGTCAAATCTGAGTTTATTAATTATTGTGCAGATTCAGGTATTCAGATGTAGCATTCTATCCCTTACACACCACAGCAAAATGGTGTTGCTGAGAGGAAGAACAGATCACTGAAGGAGATGGCAACATGCATGATGGAGGCCAAAACTTTGCCACCAAAGTACTGGGCCGAAGCTATCAAATGTGCAACCTATATCCAGAATAGGGTGCCTCACAAATATCTTGATGGCATAACTCCCTTCAAAGCATGGAGTGGGCACAAGCCAGATGTGACCCATTTCAGGATTTTTGGCTCAAAGGCTTGGGCTAGAATCCCAACAGAGAAGAGGAAGGATTTGCAGCCCCAAAGCCAAGAGTGTATTTTTGTTGGATACTCTGAATATTCAAAAGGGTACAATTTGATAAATTTGAGCACAAACAAAGCCTTCATTGAAAGGTGTGTTCAGTTTGAAGAAGAACCCCTTGCAGCAGTGGAAGTTGGTGAAGCCTCTTCACCACTTAAACCTCAAGAAGTAAGTAAAGAGTTTGTTGAACATGCTGATTCTGATTTTTCTAATGGATATGAGTTTATTGCATACCCTAACCGCCCTACAAGTCCAAAATGGGCATCCAAGACACTACATGCAGCAGGAGAGCTAGCTGGGGATCCAAATGACCCAAGGAGGACTAGATCTCAATTTGAGAGTGGTCTGTGCATGAAGGATCCTATGTTTGCTGAAAAATGTTATTTGATGGTGGATTCTGATCCTCAAACATATGAATAAGTAGCAGGATATCCAATATGGCAAACAACCATGAAGGAGGAGTTCAGCTCACTCCAGAAGAGCAACACATGGGAGCTAGTGGATCTTCCTCTAGGAAGAAAGTTAGTCCAGTGTAAGTGGGTCTATAAGACCAAATTTGCTGCTGATGGTTCATCACTGAAGTACAAGGCCATATTGGTAGCCAAGGGCTACTCACAGGTTCATGGCATAGATTACAATGAGACATTTTCCCCAGTGGCAAAAATGGATTCCATCAGGCTAGCTCTAGCCATTGCAACCTCAAGGCAATGAGAGGTACATCACACGGATGTAAAGTGTGCCTTATTGAATGGAGATCTCACTGAGGAGATATATATGCAGCAGCCTCAAGGTTTTTCTACTAACCCTTCTCTTGTGTGCAGGTTGAGAAAGTCATTGTATGGGCTAAAGCAAGCCCCCAGGGCTTGGTATGCCAAGATCGATAGCTTCTTCCTATCAATGAATTTTGTTCGGTGCAAATCAGATCCAAATGTCTATTTGAAGTTAGTTAATGGTTCATTAATGATAATTGTGTTATATGTTGATGACCTCCTCATTACAGGAAGCTCACAGGCTGAGATTGCTTCCTTGAAGAGTGCTATGAACCAAGCCTTCTCCATGACAGATTTGGGGCTCTTAAGTCAATTTTTGGGGCTTGAGATCTCTCAAACCAAAGCTGGAATCAAGCTGCACCAGTTCAAATATGCCTTGGACTTGCTGAACAAATTCAAAATGAAGGATTGCAAAGCAAGCAAAACTCCTTTCCTTTCAGGAGTGAAGCTGGAAGAAGCTGATTCTTCACCGATGGTAAACAATACACTGTATAGGAAATTGATTGGATGTTTGTTGTATCTGACACATACTCGACCTGATATTTGTTATGCAGTAAGTGTGGCTTCTATATTCATGGATCAGCCTCAAGAGATCCATTGGAAAGAAGCAAAAAGGATCCTTAACTTTGTTCAGGGAACAAGGACACATGGGATCTTCTATAAAGCAAAATCTGATCTTGATTTGATTGGATTTACTGACAGTGATTGGGCAGGTGATATCACAGACAGAAAGTACACATCAAGATATGTGTTCATGCTTGTAGAAGGGCCAATCAGCTGGTCAAGCAAGAAACAGAGTGCCATTTCACTCTCATCTACAGAAGTTGAGTACAAAGGAGTTGTTAATGCAGCAACTCAATGTTTATGGTTGCAGGGTTTACTTGGAGAGTGTGGCTTCAAACCAGAGTACTCAACTACCATCTACTATGATAACCAGAGTACCATTCGAATCTGCAAGGATCCAGTTCAGAAGCAGAGAACCAGACACATTGAGATCCATATACACTACATCAAAGAGCTTGTGCATGATGGCACCATTCACCTACTCTTCTGTTCATCTTCAGAACAAGTAGTTGATATCTTCACCAAAGCATTTTGTGAGAAGAGCTTAAGCAATCTCAAATCACTGCTGGGGATTGTTGATGATGTTGTGAAAGCATGAGTGAAGACAAGATTCCAAAATTTTGTTTTACAGTCCATGTTTAAGGGAGGATTTTCCCAAGTTGGTTTTGCCTCTTTCCTTGGTTGTATGGACATGCAGTATGTAAAAGGGTGACTAAGCCTTGTTGCTAGGCCTTATATTTTTTGATATATTACTCATAAGTCAGGATTAAGGGGGGGTGTTAGAATAATCAACCCATAGTTTACCCACTTAGACATTAATTTAATTATTTTTGTCTTATTTGCCTAGTTCATGTGTCCCACCTTGTGCAAGTTGCTATTTTCCTATCGATAATGGTAAAACTTGCCTTATCTGACTCATGTAGTGCATGGGAGAGCTAAAGGAATCAATTCTGCTTTACTCCTGGCCTGCTAGGCACCCTTCTACTTTTTCTGCTTTATTGCCTGCTTTTTCAGTGTTTTAAGGCAAAAGGAAAAGCTAGACTAGGTGAGGTTGACTAGTTTTTTGTCCTACACATACTCCTCTCTTTTCTCCATGCAAAAGCATGTATGAGCTGCCATTCCACCACTCTTTATCTTACCTAAGCCTTTTTTCCAATTCGTTAGCTCCATGACAGATTTGGGATCAGCTTTTTACACCTATGGGGGATTTGCTTATTTTTGGTAATCCTGCTTTATGCTAGATTTGTTTTTCTCCTAATGCAATCAAATCCTTGATTTATTCTATTTATTCAGCATCCTATGTTATTATAGGGTTGGCTATTGTACACTTACACAATACAGTTTAGTGTTACAGCTCCATTTTCAGTCTCTTTTGTGAGTGATTTTGCATGATCAATTGTTAATTGTTGTGAGTAAAATTAATCTATTGCTGGACTTAATTTCCACAAATATTGATATTAATGGTGAAGATGAGATAAATATATTGTTTTAAGACACATTTGATCCATTGGATGAGGACAACCTCCATGACTTTCATGATGTTCCTCTTCTCGAGAAGTCCCAAGAACCTCTTTATGAAGGATCAACAACCAATATTCTATCTGCTATATTTTTGTTGGTGAACTTGAAGGTTTTGAATGGTTTATCAAACACTTGTTTCACACAAATCCTAAGGTATCTAAAGTTAATTATTTTCCTCTATTTTTAGTGTTAATTAATTCGTAAATTAGGGATATTAAATATTTATGATGTATATAATTTACATTTCACTTTTTGTCAATGTTGCAGATTGTTGGGTGAATTTCTATTACTACCATAGAATAATTTACCATGCACAAGTCGAGAGGTATTCTTGATTATGAAAGAAATTGGAGTGGAGTATCAATTTATTGATGCATGTCCAGATGATCATATTATATATTATGGACAGTATGCATTGGAAAACAAATTCTCACAATGTGAAATTAGTAGATATCGAACTAATCAATTCATAAAAGAGGTCCCTCACAAAGTTATTCATTATATTCCCATAATTCCATGTTTCCAACGATTATTCAGGTGCCAAAGTATAACACAGTTTATGGATTACCATGCGAAGAATAGAGGTGAATATGGTGTTCTTTGAATTCCTGCGGATGGTTATGCATTGGAAAACATCAAAGAAAAATGGCCAATTTTTAAAGATGAACCTTGTAATGTTAGACTTTCATTGGCAACTAATTGTTTCAATCCATTTGGTGAGCTTCGTTCTACTTACTCAGTGTGGTTTGTTTTATTCATATACAATAAAGTACCTCCTTAGATGACCATTAAGAGAGAGCACACAATGTTGGCAATGATTATTCAAACTATTTTTTTGAAAGATATAATTATATCATTTCAGAAATTTATTTGTTTAATTGCTGAATGATAACACCTTTTATATATTTGGATTAACTAAATAGAAATATTGTATGTTTATTGATCAATTAGGTAAGTACCAAGTTGAAGATATGAATGTATATATTGAGCCTCTTATCGATGAGCTATTGAAGTTATGGGCTGGAATCACTATGTATGACATATCTAGACGAATAGGGCATAAACAATTTCAGTTCCATGGAATAATTCTATGGACAATTCATGAAGCTCCCAGGTTAACACATTTTTGTGATATGTAACTTTATGCTGCACGTCATTAAAAGCATATGTTTTTAAGGTTAAAAACATGCATTTTTTAAATTAATAATCATTTGATGTAGCTATAACATTAAAACATATATCTTGCAGGTCTTCAAACCACTCCAACAACTCCTTGAATTAGCGTCCCATTTAGCATCCCTTTTTAGTGTATTTTTTTTTACATTGAGTGGTCAAACTAGACGCTAAATGGGATGCATCATGGACAAAACTTAAAGCATCTCAAAAAATGTCTTTTTTTGCTTCCTAGATAGCATCCTTTATGGCATCCAAAATAGCATCTATTTTTTTACTTCCAGAATAGCGTCCAAATTTGCTTCCTAGCGAGTGTCCTCTTTTACTTCTTTAATGAAATCCCCGTTAGCATCACATTTGCATCCTTAATAGCACCATATTAGTATCCAAATTAGCATCCATTATTGCATCAATTTTTGCTACCACTTTAGCATCCCATTTTGCACCATGTTTCACTTCCAAATATGTGCCAATTTTTTCCTCCAAAGTCGCACCAATTTTTGCTTCCTTTTTTGCATCGTTTTTTGCAACCAAAATGACACAAAATATTTCTTCTATCGTTGCACCATATTTTTCTTCCTATGTACCACCATGTTTTGCATCCAAAGTAGTGTCTTATTTTTCTACCATATTAATGCCATATTTGGCTTCATCATTAGCGCCACGTGTTGCATCATTTTTAATGCCTAGTTTCGCATCTTATTTTTCTACCATATCAGCTCCATGTTTGGCTTCATCATTAGTGCCACGTGTTTCATCCTTTTTAATGCCTAGTTTCGCATCTCTCGTTTTTTGGTCACTGATTTAGTCACTTTTAGTAATTTAATATATGAATTTTGGTCATTTTTTTTGTCACTTATCTCTCATTGTTTAGTCACATATCTCTTATTTGTTGCTTACGAATTTAGTTGTTTTTAAGTGATATTATAATATCATTAGGGCATGGAGGAATCAAACCACCAACCTCCTGCTTGTAAGGCAGGCACTCTTCCATTGAGCTAACACCCTTTAAGAATTTGGGAACCTAACTTACTAAGTCCTTTATAATAGTAAAAAGAATCAATACACAACTTTAAGTATATAATGGTCGGAAAATGATGATAGATTGTATAAGTTCACAATATATGATCAAGCAAGTTATGAAATCCATAAACCTTTTCTAGGAATTTTGAACAAAACTCAAAAAATTGGCTTGATAGGATTGCAAAAATTACTATTCCCTAGCAGTCGTAAGTGTACCACTATATGAGACCTATAAAAAAAAAAATTACCTTAGTTTGCATGCCAAGGATATAGTAGATAAGTATGATCATCCTAGAGCCATGTACAAGTGGAGCAGTAAGGAGAATCAAAAGAGTATGATCAACCCAATAGTTGGTGCTTCACATTGATCATATCCACCATGGGATGAGAAAAGTTCCTTTTTCCATCAAGCTAATGAGTTGGTGTTTTAGTTTTCTCAAGAAACTTTGGAGCATGTCTCTTGTTTCTATATTTGATATGTCTACCTTTGACGTGAACTACACACAGTCATCCTTGTGCATTCACAAGTTATGTGATATCCAAGTGCATGTCATACATATTCCCATTCAAAATTTCGGAGCACCCTCATCCAAATTCAGTGCATAGGCTTATTCCTATCCCTTGTTTGAGTTTCAAGGCTACACTAGGTGCATATCCCTATCCCACTTGGCCTCTATTACGAGACAACCATTACCCACCATTCTAAAACCTCATGATTGAATGGAACCATGCACTGAGCAGGTTGGAACTGTGAATAGGTGATGATTCAACCTACCCCTTGCATAGTTACCCTATTTTTAGGCATCAATCATTAGAAGACCAAATGATATTTATTTGAACCATACATTATCTCTTATGGACACCAAAAAAATAGATTCTATTTCAAATGAGGCATCTTTGAGAGCGAAGTGAGATCAAAGCTCTGACCCTTGCATAGTTACACTATTTTTAGGTACCAATCCTTAGGCTTATCTAAACCATAACATCGTGCTTATGAACACCCAAAAAATAGATATTGGGTCAAGTGAGAAGTATTTGTTAGAGATGCGAGATCAAAGATGTGAATATAAATATTTTGTAATTTTCTATATGGTCATAGAAAATATATTCTTCTCTTGAGTGTCTTCAAGAAACTATTCATGATACGGCTTTGTTATTAGCACCAAAATTTTCTCAACCTCGGATTTTATATAAGATGCACTTATCTATTATGCAAGATATAACCATAAAAGATCACCATCTAAATGATGGTGGATAGCTACTTTTCCCAGTATCTTGCCAAAGATTTAGTTTTGTTTCCAATTTATTACATACATCAAAATCTGTATCAACCTCTAACATGGTTTCAGGTGTAAGGATACCATAGTTGATGTCATAACATCCCTATTATTGCATTAACATTTCCCACCATTTTAATGCTATATGCCTTGTGAAGCATATTTGGTTTAATGTCCTTGGTTTCTAATTTATGGATTCAAATGGTATTGAGCTTTGACTATTTTGTCTAAGACCTTTATTTCAGTTTGTTAACTGAACCAAAAGATTTTTCAATTGGAAATTTGGAAGTTGGATTTAGGTGCAAATCCATGGGTTGATGTGATGCCACCTTTTTGGCCATGATGTTTCAGTTTATTAACTAAACCAAAATATTTTTCAATTGGGAATTGGGAAGCTGGATTTAGGTGCAAATACATGTAGGGTTGATGTGATACCATCTTTTTTTTCCATGCTATATCAGTTTATTAACTGAACCAAAAGATTTTTCAATTGGGAATTGGGAAGTTGGGTTTAGGTGCAAATCCATGGACCAAAATATTTGTCAATTGGGAATTGGGAAGTTGGATTTAGGTGCAAATCCATGGGTTGAGGTGATACCATCTTCTTTGGCCATGCTATTTCAATTTATTAACTGAACCAAAAGATTTGTCAATTGGTAAGTTGGATTTTGGTGCAAATCCATGGGTTTATGTGCCTACCATCTTCTTTCACCATGCCATTCCATTTTATTAACTGAACCAAAATATTTGGGAATTGGGAAGCTGGATTTAGGTGCAAATCCAGGGGTTGATGTATACCATCTTCTTTGGCCATGCTATTTCAGTTTATTAACTGAACCAAAAGATTTGTAATTTGGAAATTGGGAAGGTGCAAATGCATGGGTTGATGTGATACCATCTTCTTTACCCAAGGATTTTGTGAAGTTGGTAGCATGGCCAGGGATTTTGGGAAGTTGGCTTTCAGTGTAAGTAGTACTGGCATGGCTAGGGATTTTGGGAAGTTGACTTTCGGTGTAAGTAGTACTAGCATGGCTAGGAATTTTGGGAAGTTGTCTTTCAGTGCAAGTTCATCAGTTGATGTGATTTAATAGTGTTTATGTTCAATATTTTTAACCAGATCGGAACATCAAATGAGTCCCTTATATGGGGATCTATGGCCACGTCTATGGCTTGGGGATTTTACCTGGAGACCTACTGCTCACAACTTATAGCACTCAACCACTTGAGTTATCCCACCAGAGCTAGTAAAAATGTGGTTGTTATCTATGTGATGTTTCAAATAGCAAGGGATTTGACCTGGAGACCTGCTACACACAACTTACAGCACTCAACCACTTAAACTAGCCCACCAGAGCTAGTAAAACTATGGTTGTTATCTATGCGATGTTGCAAATAGAAAGTTATCTTTTAGAGTGACATTTCTATATTTCTTATTTGGGGATTGTAGTAGGTACCTCTCTGAATTTTTGGTTAAAAACTTGTTTCTTTGTGATTTTACTTCAAATATTTTTGAGGTGCCTACATTGTCTTTGTGATCATTTTTAAAGTGCCTACATTATATGTGATAATGTAATTTTTAATGTAGGAACTTTACAAAAGTAATCGATTTTAGGACATCTCATTTTTTACCTTTTGATTAAAAATTCATATCTATGTCTAAGAAGTTTAGGGATAAAATGGCTATGCCCATAACTGCAAACACCTTGTTTTTAGTGTTGGATATGAGTATTAGTGCTAGAATTTTATTTTTAGACCTGGCGATTATGGCTATGAGTATAAGTGAAAGAACCTTACTTGTAGCTATCTTGATGATTGAATGTACCTAATATGAGTTGTGACAGACTACAGTGGTTAAAGTTTCAGTTGTTTTGTTTGTAGGATAACATATGGATCTGGTTTAGATGAGGTTTGGCTTTAGCAAATCTTACTTATTTTACTGTTAATCTCTTATGTTTCCTTATTTCGAGATTTCTACCACATGATTTTGAGAGATGATTTCAAGAAAGAGCTGAATGTAATGGAAAAGTATCCAAAATTGAACCTCAAAAGAAGGATAAGGCGCAGGAAAAGTATCTGAAAAGTTCCTCCTAGATCAAAGATTGTTTTCATAGCCCGTCCTTCTCCTCCAGTTCTCTTTAACACTGCTTATGTTTTTCAACAATCTCATCCAGCTTGGCTTTCCTTTCTACATCTTGTTTGCGCTTTCTTTCCTCCTCTGCAACACATTTGTTCATGAACTCTCATTAAACACCTATTTCAAGAAATCTAGAAAACTTCTATTACAAGGACTTCTATGACATTGAATTTTTTTGTAAACATTTTATTTATTTCATTTAATTTGTAAAAATTAT
>LPNX010202071.1:0-13666 GCA_001517045.1 Pseudotsuga menziesii
GTGAATGAATGATAAGTTAGTAAGAAGCTGATTAGTAATTATTTAGAAAGGCTAAGGTACAGTAATACCCCTCTCTGCATGCAGAAACCTGATTCTGCGGCACCCCATTACTGTTTCGGGTGAGACTGCAACCTACGCGCAGGTTATTTGCCGAAAGGGCCAACACAGTGGGTCTTTTGTTGGTGCGACGTATAAAGCGTTAACCCGGGTCTGCCCATTTGCCCAACAGCAAGGAAGCTTCAAACAATCATGGATATTTCACCAAGAATTTCGAACGAAAGGAGCCTGTTAAGTGCTGGGAGTGCAATGGTCCGCACTATGCTTCGGTCTACCCAAATCGGAAAAAGCCAAACAACAATATTCATACTGTGCAGGATGAAATGACTGTTGGAGAATTTGCAAGGACTATGTCCCGAATCAATGCAGCATTGGAGAATCGCCAAGCTGATTATGAGACTTCCATGGTGGAAGTAGAAGGTATGGTTAACCAAACCCCTGTAACTATTTTAATATATCCAGGAGCTAGTCTTAGTTACGTTTCACCTCAGATAGTGGAAAAGTGTAAATTGACTATTGAAAAGTTTGATAGTTCCTGGTTAGTTCAATTAGCCACTGGAGCAAAAAAGAAAGTAACCTGCTATGTGAAAGAATGTGCTCTAGTTATGAATGATTTCAGAACTACAGTTAAACTAAATGTTCTTCCACTTGGCTCGTATGACTTATTGATTGGTATGGATTGGTTAGAGCAGCACAAGGTAGTTTTAAACTGTTTTGATAAAACCTTTACATGCGTAAATAATAATGAACAAACAGTAACAGTTAAGGGTATTCTTAGGAAATCTGTAATCAGGCAGATTTCTGCCCTACAACTTAAAAGAGCAGTCAGGAAAGGGTGTAAAGCCTATGCTGTAACTATTACAGATGAGGCAAGTAAATCTGAAAAAGATAAGTTAAAAATAGAGGATATTCCTATTTTAAACGAATTTACTGATGTTTTTCGTGACAAAATCCCAAGATTACCTCCTAGGACGGAACTGGATTTCACTATTGAGCTGATGCCAGGTGTTGTACCTAGCTCGAAAGCTCCGTATCGTATGAATATTTTAGAATTTAATGAACTAAAATCACAGTTAAAGGAATTAATAGATAAAAAGTATATCCGACCCAGTGTGTCCCCTTGGGTAGCACCAGTAATCTTTGTTAAAAATAAAGACGGAACTATGCGACTCTGCATAGATTACTGTCAACTAAATAAGATGACTATTAAAAACAGATATCCTTTGCCCCGCATAGATGATCTGTTCGATCAGCTACGTGGAGCTACGGTGTTCTCAAAGATAGACCTAAGATCAGGATATCATCAGGTAAGAATTAAAGATGAGGACATTTTCAAGACAGCCTTCAGAACAAGGTGTGGACATTACGAATTTGTCATAATGCCATTTGGGCTTACCAACGCCCCAGCTGTCTTTATGTGCCTAATGAATAATATAATGCATAAATACTTAGATAAATTTGTTGTCGTGTTTATCGATGACATCTTAATCTATTATAAAAATGAAGCGGAACATAAGGAACACTTACGGATAGTTTTACAAGAACTGCGAGAGCAACAACTTTTTGCAAAGTTCAGCAAGTGTGATTTCTTTAAGGATGAAATCTAGTACTTAGGTCACGTAGTGACTAAGGAAGGGATTTCAGTTGATCCTGAAAAGATTTGGGCAATCGAAGATTGGCCAGTTCCAAAAGACATAACAGATGTTAGGTTATTCATGGGAATTACCGGTTATTACTGGAGATTCATTGAAGGCTTTTCGAAAATAGCTAATCCAATCACTTCTTTGCAGAAGAAAGGCAAGAAATTTGATTGGAACTTAAAATGTGAAGAAAGTTTTAAAAAATTAAAAACCTTATTAACAACTGCGCCTATTCTAAGAATAGCATATCCAAATAAGGATTTCGTGGTATGCACCGATGCTTGTGATGATGGTTTAGGCGGTGTGCTGACTCAGGACGGGCATGTCATTGCCTATGAGTCCAGGAAGTTAAAGATCCACGAAAAGAATTATGCCACTTACGATTTAGAACTTGCAGCTGTTATACATGCTTTAAAAATGTGGCAACACCACTTAATAGGCAGAAAGTTTATTTTAATGACTGATAATAAAGGTCTGAAATACCTTTTAGATCAGCCCAACTTAAATGCAAGACAAGCCAGGTGGTTGGCCTTCTTGAGTGAATACGATTTCGAAATTCAACACATAAAAGAAAAATAAAATAAGGTGGTTGATGCTTTAAGCAGAAATGCAAAGCTGAACTTTGTAGCAGCAATCAGCACTTATGCTTCTAATTTAAATGAATAGCTGACAGAAGGGATAAAACAGGATGAAATTTATAAAAAATTACAAGTTACAGCTAAAGAAGAACCTACAGAAAGTTTAATAAAAGGTTATAGTCTAAATAAAGATGGATTTTTATTGTTTAAAGACAAACTGTATGTGCCTAATGTGCCTAAGGTTAAATTGTTGATTTTGGACAAAGTTCATAAAACACCTTACTCAGGGCATCTAGGCTACCAAAAGACTGTCACCATGTTAAGAAAAGAATATTTCTGGCCTAATATGAAATCCGAAGTAGCTGAGTATATAGCTAGATGTTTGGACTGTCAACAAGTGAAAACTGAACACCAGCATCCAGCGAGTTTACTGCAGCCTTTGCCTATTCCTAGTTGGAAATGGGAAATAATCAGCTTAGATTTTATTACTAGATTACCCAGAAATCAGAATCAGAATGATTCAATTATGGTGGTGGTAGATAATAAAATTAAGTAAAGCAGCACATTTCATTCCTGTTAAAACCACTTACAAGGCTGCAAACATAGCTGACATATTCTTAAAGCAGATTTTTCGGCTACATGGTGTACTGAAGGTTATCCTTTCAGACAGGGATCCTAAATTCACAGGGAATTTCTAGAAATCCTTGTTTAAAGGATTGAATACAACACTGAATTTCAGCACCTCTTTCCATCCTCAAACAGATGGACAAACAGAAAGAGTGAATCAGGTGTTGGAAGATCTGTTAAGAATGTATGTAAAGGATCAGCCAAGTAAGTGGGAGGACTACTTGCATTTAGCAGAGTTTGCATACAATAACAACTATCAGTCATCAGCTAAGTTCAGTCCATTTGAAATTTTGTATGGGCGTAAATGTAACACTCCTATCTCCTGGAATAATCCAGTAGATAGATTAGTGTTAGGACCTGAATTGTTGAAGGAAATGGAATAGATTGTGAAACAAGTGCAGGAAAATTTGAAGGTAGCACAGGATCGGCAAAAGAGCCAAGCAGATTTGAAAAGAACTCCCAAAGAGTTCCAGGTGGGTGAGCACGTGTTTATAAAGGTAAGACCAAAGAAAAGCTCTCTAAGAATGGGGAGTTGTGCAAAGCTAGCACCACGTTACTGTGGTCCGTTTGAAATTTTATCCAGAATTGGTCAAGTTGCATATCAGCTAGCGTTACCACCTAATTTGAAAGTGCATAATGTTTTTCATATTTCTGTTCTGAAAAAGTATGTTCATGATGCTACTCATGTGATTGGTTGGAATGTTGTACAGGTGGAACCAGAAGGAGAAGTTCTGGTGGAGCCGGATTGTATCCTCGGGAGGAGGAAAATTACTCTGCGGAACCGCACAATTGGACAGTTGAAGGTGCAGTGGAAGCACCTTAGTCTTGAAGAAGCTACCTGGGAACTAGAAAGTAAGATGCGGGAAGCATACCCAAATCTGTTCCAGGAGGTTACAGAGGATGAAGAATAAGTAACATCGAGGACGATGTTACATTTTAAGGGGGTGTGTATGTCACATACCCCAATTTTGTAAAATTTTGTAAATTGTTTTAATTATATTCCTGATACATTATGTTAAATTTAATGCTAAGTAGGAACTGATGACTCAGCAGAGTCAACAGAATTGGAATGTAATTCAAAATATTTTATTATTAATAAATAAATTATGGAGACAACAACATGGGAGAGCTGTTAAAAAGAGGTTACTGGACAAACCGGTGGATGGAACTAGGTGGAAGGCAAAAGACAAGTGGCAGCATCCTCAAACACTTCCTAAGTTGCAGGTGGCAGCTTCCCTATATTTGGGGTCATGATCCCCCAAGAAAGTGGGATCAGAGCAGGTGGCTCATTAAATGACAACTAACCCAAAAAGACCTAGGCAATCTTTTAAAAGTACCCAATGAAGAGAGTTAAGGCTGCTCAGATATTTTCCAGAGAGAATTCATTCAGGTGAATGTTATTCAGGATATTCATTGAGGAAAAAGGGAAAAACAGTAAGGAAGTTGTTCTGAGAGGATTGCTGCAGTAACTTGGTTATTTACAGATTGTTAGTTGGGAGAACTTACTGATAAGTTCTGGATTAATACCGAGTTTTGAAGACTGGTATCTGACTATTACTGCACTTAGTTCCAGCCAGGGAGACCAGAGCAAGCTCGGGGGTCCTGAGGAGTCGTTGTTTGAGCGCTCTCCAGGAATTGGTAGGGAGAAATGGCCTCCCATTGCTGTTGTTGTCCAAAGATTAAAAGCAGGTTCTGTCACTTAAACTGTCTTGTTTAAATATTGTGAATGGTTGAAAGTTATGTTGTAGATATGATTTAATATTTAACTGGTTTAATGATGTAAATATCTGGTTTATTAGTAATGAAATCTTTTGATGAAAGATAAATTCCCTCTGTGTTTTTCAACATCTGGGTTTTACCAGATCGTACTCCAACACAGGGGTAAAATTTAAATAAGATTAGCATGATGAGATGTCAGAGTAATAGTTTCTTCAGCTATTTATTAGAAAATATATTTTATTGACAGTTGTATGAGTTCTTAGTTCAGTAATTCTATTATTGTAAAGAATAGATAGAAGAGTAAATTTTAGACTAGGTTATTTACTGTTTTACTATACAGTTTCTTTCTTTCAGATTAGTATAACTGCACTATTTAGTTTAATACTAGAACTGGTAGTAGATATTAAAATGGAATAAATTCTACTGTTAAAACAAACTAAATAAATACTCTGAACAAATGTTAATATGTGTGCTTATAAGATAAACCCTGGATAGATTTAAATTAAATTCTGAATATATATATAAATAACTATCATAACGATGAAAACAATTTAATTATAAAAGAAAATAGACAGTATGGCATAAATTACACAAGAGTTAATTAATAAGTACTATTTTCGATAAACTTATGAAAATAAACTAAGGATATTAATATAGAATCTATAGTATTCACAGAGAGCTAATATAGTTATTATAATAGTAGTTTATTTATGCAATACAAGAATATTATTACTATTAACATAAGTAGTATTTTATTACTGTAAGTAAATCTTAGAATTACTTATACTATCTGAGCTATAAGTACAAGTATACTGACAGTACTCAGATTAATTGAAAAAGAAGGATATAAAAAAAACCTATATTATTAAAAGGGTATAAACAATACATCGATAATTACAATTTCTTATTAATAAGAAAGTTAAATTATATACCAGATAATAACACTTCTTTTCAGTAAACAAATCAAATGCTTATCTGTGCAGGAAGAAAACAACAGAATTACAGGATGCTCTTTAATCGAGCTTAATTACATACTATAAACATAATTAGTAACCCTATTGTTACAGAAGCCTTTTTAACTTCACTTTAACTTTAAAAGAAAAAGGAACAGTGTTATTGTCCTTCACTGCCAATTAGGGTTAAACCCTATAAAACCCAATTTTTACAAGTAAATCAACGGTAAAACTAACAGTATTTTACTCACAGTCGTGGTATAAAATAAAACAAAGTAAGCATTCGAATTTTCCAATACTATAAGTAAAGAAGGATCGCAGAAGAAGGAAACAGTTTTAAAAAATTATATATTAACTGAGGGTAAAAACCCTATCCATTCAAAATAATACAAAGGCAACGACTGTAAAACCCAGTCTTGTTTAATAACCCACGGCCGTAATAAGAAGTTATACATGAAGGCACACAGCCTGTTCATTACTTAAAACACATAATTTTTTTTTAAACAAAACAAAATTTACAATCACGGTCGAAGTCGAAGAGCTTTGCAATAGAGCTAGAGTTTTAACCCAACGATGTTTAACATCGTACAAACAACTAAAAAACCATAAGGGTCTAACAGGCCGCAACGGCCAATCCTTCTTTAACCCATAAAGGATTACACAAGGTGGATGAGCCATGGAGAAACCAAGGCTTACAGTGGTTCTTATCGCTGCAAATTGTAATCTTTTTGCAGACAGAGAAGAGAAGTAGGTTGTGACTGCAAACCAACATAAGACCGGTTGTTAAATTCATATTTAAAAGCAAAAGAATTTATAAACAATAAAATGAGCTTATCAGTTAAAGAATGAATAATACTTTACCTCGGCTTCAAAAGAGGCAACCAGCTTCGCAGCGACCAGTGACAGCACGAGCAGGAAGTTTATCATTCAGCTGCAAAAAGGAGACAGCGTTTACAACACTTCATCATCCACTGACAGCAAAGAAACCGCAGCTATTCAACGGACAGGGTAAAACCCTATAGCTGTGATGTTCTTTCTTTGCAAACAACACACATTATATCGTGCAATCAAGCCACGATACTCTGAGAAAAAGAAACCACCTCCGCAGTAGTGAACTGAAGGAAGAAGGCAAAGACTAATACAGCAAAGGGTTTGGAGTTAAAGCTGTTGAGGCAACGAAAAACATCTAGGAGAATGGGCAAGCATGGCGTGGAGAAACGCTAAGGAACGACCTCCACTTGGGTGCAAATGCACAATCTTAGCAGAGAGGAATGAGCCAAAGGCATTCACAGTAATACACAGGTGACAGAACGGCCAGCGTACTCGCAGAAGCTAGAAGAGTGCCCGAAGGCGAAGGAGAACATTGAGCTAGGTTTAGAATTGATCCTTTTTAAATACTGTAATGCTTGGCTCACACGAACCCATGTTGCCATGCAATATTTTGTCACGGTGGGTAAGTTTTCCATAGTTTATATGAATAATCACGAAGAACTCATGTAATCAATTATTGGGCTGTTTCGAGGGATACATTATAACCTCTGTGGAAGTCAACCTATGATTTGAAATAATAATAACAAGATCCTTGTTAATACTTAAACCTATCATTGGAACTTGCCACCAATGCAAGGGTTAAAGAATCTTACATTTGTTTATAATATATTGTCACCATAATATAATATTATCCCTTGCGATGCAAGTATAACGATAATCTTAGGTTGATCATGATACAGCCAAACAATATAGTAAAGGAACTTGTAAAGTGTTATTATATGAATTAAACCTTTGGTTTAAGGACAATATATCTAGAGTGGAGATGTAATAACTTATTTTTTATACAATCTTGATATGTCTAGTGTAGACTTGATAGGTTTAAAGTGAAGACTCTAAGAATTATATTTAGAACAAGTTTGTAACTTGATCTTAGGAAGAACATGTAATATTTTATGGTTAAGAAAAGATATTAGTCTTACAAGTTTTACCAATATTTACATTATAATTATAGAGTATACTATTGGTACACTTAAAGAGGTTGTAAATTCAACCATAGTAAGTCTTGAGTTATAATGTTAACCTTTATGGTTTTTGCCATAGTCATCTAAGTTGGATAAAAGCATACAAGAGGAAATAGCTACTAAATAGTTTGATGAGAGCACCATCTGGATTAAATGTCCTTAAACTTAGAATGTTATCACATATGAAGATGAAGCCATTTAAGAGATAGTTTATCAACAAAATGGTTGGACCATGAAACTTTTATGTTGTACATACTCTAAGTGATCAAAATAATAACCAGTTTACAGTAGGTGATCCATCAGACCTAGGATAAGCTTTAGTATATGTTGAATCAATGGTAATGTATATAAGCCCTGGTTCTTCAACTTGAGTTTATTCCTATCAGTGGATAGTTTAGTATGGTAGCAGTAAAATGTAAACCCCAACCATGTTAAGGTTTGGTGAACTTATTTTATATATACTTTACAAAGTAAGAGTGATTATGCTTTCTTAAATATAAACTTTTGAGTTTCGTATTTCTGTTTGTAAACAATCTTGCATATAAAGATCTTTTAACACCGATAACTTTGATAGATATCAAACAGTTGAGTAATCATAAGAATTATAAATCTACCTCTACTAGAATAAAGAGCAAATATTGGATTTACCTCAGTAAGCATTGATAGGTTCTTAGCTATTAATGTCTTACTGAACTTTGAATTGCGAACAAACTTGTACATAAAAACTTTAGATATTTTTTTACTTGCAGCAGCCAATCTTCTTACCTGTCATCTGTAAGAACAGAAGGAACTTTATGCATTAGCTCGAAAGCTAAGTAAGCCCAGTTTTTTCATGACAGCCCCACCTAATGTTCACAAAAGGAAACAAGTTAGTAAACTGAAAAGATGGTTCTATCACTCTATGCAAATAACAAATGAATTTGAATAATAAGCTAATAACCTTTAACTAATTAAATGATTAGTTAACTGTAATTATGTTATTATTATGTAAATTTTAAATTTTAAATTTTTCGGAAAATTTGGGGAATTTTAAATTTTTCGGAAAATTTGGGGTTTTGACAGACAAGCACGGAATGAAGGCAAAATTGGAGAAAAAGAAATCGAAGGGCACCTGTGCGGTATTACTAGAATTGGGTATCTGAAGAGCAAGTCATTTGCTCTCAGCAAAGATGATATAATGGAGTTGAAACAAAGTTTGGCGGAGTTGAAGAGAAACAATGATGATTTGAAAAATGGCATGGCTTCCCTTGACCAGATGAATGGACTGTTTATAACTATAATCACATGCAGAATGGAGATGTTGGACATGCTCACATACTCACAACCCTGACAAGTTGCAGTGTTGCAAACATATTCCAGGTATGAGCTCAACTCTATGCAGGAATGTGTTTAAAAAGCAGGTCTACACAGATTTCTTTGGCGATACAAAGCACTTTGAAAATTTTGGGAATGAAAATGGTACATGTTTTACATAGCATTATACTAATCATAAAAGAATCAATTGTGCATGCAAAGTCTTTAAAATAAATTTAAAAGGTTTCTCAAACCACCTTTACCATGAAAACGGTAACCAGGTAACCTTAATGTTGAAGACTATGTTGTTTTTTTTTCCTTTATTAAATATAATATCCTGTTTTGAAATGTTTTTTTTACAACAAATATAAATCAATTACTACATTCAAATTTAAATGGAATGTACGGTTTTGAAATTGTTTTTTATCACATAAATATTTTTCAATTACTCTTACAAAATATATATATATATATATATATATTTTAAAGCTTCAGTGAGAATACTCAAATTTAAAAAAATAACATGCTTTTGACAAAGATGAATACAAGGTTACTACTCATTTGCTAAGTAGTTTCAAAGGGATAATACATCATTACTCAAAGAAACATGTGAAGTATGGGCCGATTGGTCATGGAAAAAAGAGGATTGTGTTGGCCGTCCTGAGTTTCGGCGAAATTTTTGAGTTCTGCTGACTCATTTTAGTTTTATTGATTTTTTTTCTTTTTCAAGATTTAATTTGTAATTAGAAATATCATGCAATCGATTTTGTCTCGAGCTGTTCTTGTGGAAAGTACGAGAATTTTGATAATGCTGATGAGAGTGGAAATTTATGTAAAAGCTTTGTTGTATTTTGACACAGCTTTAAATCTGTTTTTTGCATTGAAAAAACAAGTAGTGATAAAGAAACCATGAGGAAAAAGTATTCTAATTTATTTCTTTCCACATATACATTCTCCTTAGTATTTCTTTTTAAGTTTTTATTATTTTATTTTGATTAATGTGTTTCTGAGTTTTTATTCATTTAAATCATTTTATCATTTAAAATTCAAATGAATTTTTGAAATTTAGAAAGTTTTTGAAACGTGATGATGATGAGACATTGCAAACCTTATAGACTTGGTGTACAAGCATGTTTATGACGAAAAATAAAACTATTGAAACGCGGATACTATTATCTTGGTTTAAAATTCATGTGCACAATTTGCATTCTTTTTTAAATGACGATTAAAAAAAATGTCATACAAATTACCATCTTAGCTTAGGGATAGAGGCTTGAAAATTATTCGAGGCCTGAAAAAGAGAATGTCGCAATAACTTACTTCACTAGAAGGGGTTTCCCAAGCAACACTGATTGGTTGATGAGTTTTCCAAGAAATCACTCAAAGGGGTTTTAGCATTTTGAGGGTTGGGAATATATTAAAAAAATAAATATATTTTTCTTCAATCTACATGAGGTCATAAACAATTGCTAAATATAAATAAAAGTTTTAAAGGTTTTGTTTATCTTGGCTATGTATATTTTCTTTTAAATGAAGGGCAATTAAAATTGAAACAACTCATTAATATAGAAAACAACTCATTGACAAATAGATATATGCATCCCCTTGCATGGATTCTTGTGGAACAATTCTAGATTTTTGTTTTTACTATGGACCACACAACAATGGTAATATAGAGAAAGTTGAAAGTGAAATTGAGAGCCAATAATTGGTTAAGTTGAAAGTGAAATTGAGAGCCAATAATTGGTTTTTTTTCTTGGTAAAAAATCATATTTTTTATTCAAGTGTAAATAAAAGTACATTCTTCTTAAATGTTAAATATTGTTTTACAAAGTATTATTATTTTTATTTGATTATATTTATGCATATTGAATTTTATAAATAATATATAGCTCTACCTACACTCATTTAAACAAAACAAATCTTTATGAATTGCCTATAACTATTCTATTAGCATACTACATAAACAAAATGAAGTGCAGTCTTAACAATTTGCCTATAATCATTTAAACATAATGTGCATACAAACACATCTTAAATAAACAAGAACATGGCTCCACAATAGAATTCCCGAACTTATACACACACACACACACACACACACACACACACACACACACATATATAGCTTGATTGACCTATATTTAGATAGTTGCAATTCTTTATTTGGTTGAATCTCTATTTCACAAGAAGTTTTTTCTTCCTGGCCTTCTTAGGTTGTGAATTCTAAAGGGAGAGTTCTTAAAGTTGGTTTGATCTACATGGAAATAGGCATACTGCATGTGACATCCTGGTCTATGCTAATCCTCGGAAGCTAGCTCTGTTGCTACATGCAACTATGGAGCACCTGCTCTTGTCCAAAGGTATGCTCTATTGCTATTCTTTTTAAGGATCTATGAATTTATAATCTCTTCTAGCTATTAAAAAGTTAGCTAAATGGACGAACTATTTATGCTATAAAGTGTAGTTTACCAAATATTGTCTTGCCTATATAGAGATTTGTTGCTATTTAACCAAATTTTTCTTTCTATTGCCTTTCATTGCTATCCCATTGCATTCTATTCTTGAAAAATGTCTGAAATTTTCTTTCTATTGCCCTTCATTGCTATCCCATTGCATTCTATTGCTGAAAAATGTAGAAAGTTGCATGAGGGGTGACAATTGGTTGGATCACGAGTTTGAAGTGGTTAATTGTAATTGCTACATTTTAATTTGTTCTACCTACTTATGTGTAGTTTTTCAAATACAGTTATATTGTGCTTTCAAATTGAAGTGTTTTGGCTTAGCATTCTAACTATAAAATTCCATAAGATTGGTGCTTTTTCACCATAATTTCTCCATAGAACATTTACAACAAATAAAATGAAATATATTTAATTCAATGCTTCAAGATAATCAGACCCTAAGATTAACAATAATCTTTAATAACATAGTTCACATGTTTTGTTTAAAAGGAGTATGCAATAGATATAGTAGTCAATAGAGGCTGTAATTGTTTCTTATTATTAAATGTTTAATGATCCACAATGAATTTAGATTTATGATATGTTTCTTATTATTAAATGTTTAATGATGCACACATTTCTTAAACTTATATAAAATGTATGTAATTTTCTTTTGAACTTTGTTGAAAAAGTTTCTTATTGTTAAATGTTTAATGATGACATTACATTTCATAAACTTGTATAAAATGTATGTAATTTTCTTTTGAACTTTGTTGAAAAAGAGAGGGTATTACAGAGTGTAATTTTCTTTGGAACCTTGTTGAAAAAAAAAATACAATAAATATAGTAGTCAAAATAAAGGCTCTAATTGTTCCTTAAAATGTGGTTCACCATTTGTTATGGTCAACTCATCAATCACAACATTTATTACAAAGGGCTCCACAAGAGCAACATGTCACTTACAAGAGTAGAACTTGGGTGGGGAGGATAACATCCATTCCTCCCAAGCACCCAAGCTACATCCATTTGACAAGCTCTAATTGTTCCTTATTATTAAGTGTTTAATGATGCACAGTGAATTTTGAGTTATGATATGTTTCTTATTATTAAATATTTAACGATACACATTAAATTTCGTATACAGGCAAACGTCTGACCCCAAAATTGTTATGACAATGTCGAGGACATTGCCACCAAGTGGCTCTTGTTACAACATACTATTTGCACCTTAAATACACTCGCTAGTTTAGTTTCTTTAACAAAATAAGAAAATGAGTATTTTCTCTCCTTGTTCCATCGTCAGCCAGTGGAGACCCCATAAACCAATCCTCCCTTCCAAGTAATGAGTGCGAAGATCTTTTATATGGTGTTGTAAGTCCTGCTTATCTGTTTGATTGGTTGGTCTGCACAACAAAAGAAAAAGAAAAGAACAGGAGGAGGTGATAGACTTTTCGCTTCTTGGTCCTACAGCTCATACACATTTTTAGTTATTCCACCAGCGACTCCTATCCTCTGCTGTTATTGGTCCAGTCCCACCGCCCACTATCCTCTGCTGTTATTGGTCCAGTCCCAACGCCCATTTGATTTAGAGATTCTCGTCACGGACAGAGCCATTACTTTCTACACATTAGGGCACAGTCCTGCCCCACATCCCAATGAAAATTTGGCATCCCGGTCGCTGCGATGAGAACCTCCACCACTCGTAGTATCATCATGATTTTCTCTTTGAACAGAACATGAGCTGAGACTCGAGAGACTCGTCGCTTCTTGGTCCCCAAGCTCTCTCTTTCTTTAACAATTTTCTCATTATTTCACCACCGACTTCTTCAGTCATTCGATTTATTCTCGCCGAGTCCCGACCACCCATGCTTTTAATAATTACATTTAGACGTTCTCTTCACGGACAGAATTACTTTATTACCCATTCTGGCACTGTTAATCGGTTATTAATTAAAATAAAAATAAAAATATTAGAGTCCATACTTGGTCACGTCCCACCGCCCACGGAAAATTGAGATACCAATTACTGTGATAGGTAACAGGCTTCAAATTTGAAGCCTTCAGAGCCCTTCAAAGGCCATTTTTACCATGCAAAAAAAAATTGGTTTAATTTCCAGCCCATCAATAATGAAATTGAGTAAGCCTTGGTAAATTTGCAACAGAAGGGTAACTACAAAATTTGCCCTTCCAGGTTATCAATGATTCATTGAATTGTGGAAGAGTCTGGACTTAGAGTCTCTCTAGACTTAGAGTCTGCCCAAGTGCCCTCAAATAATGGGATCATGGATGAGGATCTGGGTCCCAATGGGCACGGACCACAGTGGGTCACTGTGCTGCAAGTGC
>LPNX010202071.1:22851-45211 GCA_001517045.1 Pseudotsuga menziesii
TGTAATCTGTAAAACATCTGAAACCTGCCCGGAAATCTGAAAACAAATGCAACCCAAGGCTATAACTGCGACAGCAAAATCCTCAACTGTTTAAGAGTACTGACAGTGAGGAGATAACGCAGACTGTATCAAAGAACACAGATTGGAGAAAGTGAACACATACAGAAAGCGATATCCCTGTGGCTCGACTATGCTCTACTAAAATTATGTAACGTTACTTATAATTTTTTTATCTATTTTTATTTATAGTCTATATAACTTTATGTTTTTTATAGCCGACATCTATGTAGCGTTACGTAACGTTACAACGTTACGTAACACTTCAACGTTACATAACGTTACAAGATCTACCCCATACTGGGCTGTAGAGCACCTCTCGGCGCAATTATAATAGCATAATTTGAGTGCCAATACAGATATAAATATTATTCTATACTAAAAGAAATAGGTAATGAAAAAATTCAATATAAGGAAAATACTGTAGTAGACTCTTATCTATAGTATTTTTAATTAAATATATACTAATATATTATAAATGTTATAACCAAAATTACTATTTAAAAAACAAAAATATAATATGATGAGTGTGAGAGAGAATACTATTAGTTATTAATAATTACATTAATAACAAAGTAAGAAATATTTACCATTATGAATGGAATTAGCAAGTATGAAATTGAGTGGCATTTATTTTGTAATATTTAGATAATAAAAATTTCTTTTAAAAAAAAAAATAAAATTTTAATAGTTTACACTAACACTTAGTATTAGAGGAATTTCGAATTGTTTGGAATTTTGGTATTATGAAAGGCCAATAGGTAGAATTATGCTACTATGAATTAAATAACCAACTTTATAAATTCAAATTGTTTAAAAAATTTAAAAAACTTTCACATACTATTTTTGTGAACTAGTTATAGTGGTGTTGAAGTTCGAACATGGAATGTTTTTAAAATTTAAATTGTTAGCTAGTTTTAGTGGTGTGGAAGTTGGAACATGGAACATTAGATTTGGTAGAGAAGGATTCACTAGGAATCCTTCATAAAGTATGCAAGTAATGATTCACCAAGGCAATGTTCAAAGCATGGATAAAGACAAAATGAATGAGCTTCCAAGCACAAAAGGCCCAACTATTAATCTCTTATTACACCATAGTATATATAGGTTACATGCTTTGACTCTTCAAGCCAAAATGGATTAACCAACTTGAAACTAAATAAACAAAACCAATTAACTTGAATTAACTAATAGAATACTACTTCTAACACTCCCTCTTAATCTTGAGGGTTACATTCTTTCTTAACACTCCCTCTTAATTATGATACTCTTAACACTCTAATAGTGCTAAAATGCAAATTGTTTTCATTTTGACTTTCTTTACTACAAAATATTGACGAAACTTCTTCCTGCTCCAAACTTTCATGCTTTCAACTTGTTTCTTCTTCTTCTTGCTCCATATCATGAACTCTAAATAACTCTTCTTGTTGCAGTTAGAATGATGCCAATACATTTTAACTCTTTTTTCAATAAGTTCACTTTCTTCAATTGTTCTATTGATGTTGCCGAGCAGTCAAATAGTTTCCAAGTCTTGTTCATTGGACTGCTACCACATGAATCCATAATAATGCTTAATTTCTTCAAGGCTCCAATGCATAAAAATTCTTTTAACCTTTCACATTTGCTACAACTTCCATACCGTCGTCAACAAATTCCAAATCTTGATTGTAGATGGACTCTACAAATGAGTGCTCCTCTTCGTTTTTTTCCTCTCTTGTTTCTTCATGGCTACTGCTAAAATATGCTCACTTGTAAATATACATTAACTTTAAAAAAAAAACACCATTTGGGTGCCTTTTATTTTCCTTTCTTCGAAGATTCTCTTGCATTTCTTCATCTCTATCTTCCTCTACCACTGCAATGATACCAACATCATCATCCAAAAGTTTATTCTTTATCAGCAATTCCTAATTCATTTTGCACCACAATTTTTGTAATCAGTTTCATCTTCTAATGGTTTAAATCTGTCCCCAATAGAATCTGCTTCTGCAATTAATACAACATCCACTTGAACTTCAAACAGGGTTATTCTTCCACTAAGTAATTTATTAGTGAGTTGCTTCTTGTGCAACATTTGTAGGCAACCTTCATTTGAAAAATGTTCACATTCAACTTCAAATTCTTGAACCTTTGCTTCAAAGAGGTCATTTACTTCCCAATATTAAGCAACACTCTTCCTTGTTGGATCTAACCCATCATCATACACTGATATTTGGACAGTTTCATTTGTATTGGATTCACCAAAGTATGGAATGCTACATTGGCACTTTCTTCACTGACACATTCGTCATCATTTTTCTTCACTGGTAGCTCTATTCCTTCATTCTCTCTTTTTGCAATATTTTCTTCAGGCATAGGCTTGCAAACACCCTTCCAAATTCTATGTATTATTATTTTCAGTGATAGTTTATGCACAAGTAATGTTTTGATCTATTCATGTGGATTGATGATTGATCAACATGTAATTCCCCATTTTCCTTGATCAGCTGTCCAAAGCACAATTGAATTTCTAAATTGCTAAGTAGCATGGGTACCCGTACCTAGGGGTCGAGGACGCGTACATGTACCGTCGTACACGGTACAAGAACAAGTACTCTTGAAAGTACCCAAGAAGAACTTGATACCTTGCCCAAGTACTCGGTACTTTGTGCTGCCCAGTTGAGTATTGGTACTCCAAAAAAGGCAAAGTACCATGATTTTGGGTACTTCCAGGGTACTTCAGTCAGAGTAATTTTTAGGGGCGAAATTTCGCCAATTGACTATTTTTTGGGTTTTTTTCAAAAAATAAATTCGATATTTGGTCATTTTTAGTGTTTAATATCGCCTATATTTACATAAAATATGTTTTTTTTTTATCATAATACTCACCAAAATTTACACATTTCAGTTTTAATTTTATGTTTCATATTTAATATTCGCCTACCTATCTATAAACATGTTTTTTTCAATCCAAAACAATCGCCTAGATTACTATACTTAAGTATAATATTAGAATCCTTAAAAAATACCATGACTTCGGTACTCCAAAAATGGAAAAGTACCCTAAATTTGGGTACTTCAAGGGTACTTCTAGCCTATAAATGTTAGCTTGCGAGCATCAAAATCCAATTTTTTTTTGAATTTTTGAAGTGAAGAGGGGGTAGGGTATGGTGGGGCCCTCTCCCAAAGACCTAAACCAAATCCTTAAAGCTTACAAAGAGCTCAAGCCGCAACCATTTTATTTTATTCTTGGTAGTTGCGTTGAAGTTTGGAGGTCATGGGTTGCATTGGTGAGCTCAGTTCAACGATGAGTCCTTATGATTTATTAATTAAGAAATGGTAATAGCCCATTTAAGCAAGAAACATAGTATACATCAGGTGCCATTATAACTAACCAGTAGTTGTCTTGTGTTTGGCACAATAATGTGTGGTTGATTGGCATATTGTACATCAACGTATTGTTTTATTTTAGAATCAACACATTTATTTCGAGTAAAACTCATGTTATTTACCATGCATGGCTAGTGAGTTGGTGACCCATTTTGGAATCCCATATATTACCACATTTGTGCTTACCACAACCCTCTCCTTTGTTTTATAAATTTATATGCATTATGTATCACCAATCTGGGCATGAATGGTAGTTTTTACAAGATTATAGAGGTATAACTTAATTGCAAATGAAAAATAGGATCACTAGAAGAAAGGCAAAGCAAAAAAACAAAGAACACAAGAGTTTATCCTAGAAAACCCAATCGAGAAAACCCAACAACCTTTGTAGAGAGATGATATCTTATGAGAACAGAGTAGAAGAAAGTGAAAGAGAGAAACAAGTATCTCCAAGATAAAACCCCCCAAAAGAACCTTCTGACTTGTGTTGCGAACTTCTCTGGGAGAGAGAAAACTTTCTTGTGTTGGATGAGTGACTAAATGAGGCGGACTTGCCTTCTATTTATACACATTACAAAAATTGACTTTTAGCCTAACAAGGCCGACGTACCTTGGGGAAATATAACATAATACTTATTTCTTTTCTTCTTTTTGGGTAATCTTCCCAAGAGTTTACATTGATTCTTTCTAGGGTTTACACGCGTAATTACATCAGTATAATCTCCAGTAGGAAGTACAAAGAAATACAATACAAGTACAATAATAATAACTTCTGAAGTTGAAAAAAATTCAACATTCCCTTTGAACAAGAAAGGTATTCTTCATATATGGTCATCCTTAGCATCACGAATATCTGGGTCTCTTATATACATTTCATCTGTCTTGCTCATCTGTATACATCCTGAAGGTTGTCAACACATTCTCCATCCATTGAGAGATGTCATCATGTATCTGATTAACTCAGTCCATTGGTAGACCTATCGGTTATGTAACTCTTTGCAGTACATTGGAGAGTTCATCAATCAACATCTTATTTGCTACGAGTCCGTCTCTACTCAAGAATTAGGACATGCTTCACATGACCATCTACTACCTGTTCATCTCAAGCGTCAATGGGATTTCTCCCATACTAGGATGAGAACTAAGGCGAATAGCAGTCACCAATGTACATGACCATCTACTAACTGTTTGTCTCTACTGTCGATGTGATTCCTCCCACATCAAGTCAAGAACCAGAAGGAGTAGTGGTCACCAGTGCACATGATCGTTTACTTCCTTCCCATCTCAATATGCCAATGGGATTTCTCCCATATCAAGATGAGAGCTAGGGAAAGCAGAGGCCACTAGTCTATAGGACCATCTACTACCTATTCGTCTCTACATTTGATGGGATTTATGCCACACCAGGTTGAGAACTAGAACAAGTAGAGATCACTAGTGTAAACGACCATCTGCTACCTGCTTGTCTCACAATGACGATGGGATTTCTCCCACACCAGGCTGAGATATGGAACGAGTAGAGGCACTAGTGTGAAAGCAATGTAGATATTTGTCTCAAATTTCACTCTCCATGAGGGATGAATTTTCTTCTACTCCAAGTATTTTGCGAAAGTAATCAAACTTTGTTATGAGAAGAGGCTTGGTAACACTATCTGAATTCTCGCCATCTATTGGAACATACTGTAACTCGAGTGCACCTTTATGCACCATATCACAAACGTAGTGATATTGAATCTCTTTATATTTCATCTTATCGTGAAATACAAGATTCACTGACATCTGTATACAACTCTTATTATCACTGTTGGTCCTGGAATTTGAACAAACCATCCTGTAAAGTGTTTTCGAAACCATATTGCTTCTCAAGATGTTGTACTAGAAGCCATATACCCGACCTCTGCAATGTTGATTTCTACTGGTGTATGTTTCTTGCTACACCAAGAAATTACTGCAAAACTCAAACTGAAGCAACATCCGAAAGTAATCTTCTTGTCTGCAACACATCTGGCCCAATCTGAATTAGAAAGTCCTTGCAATGTCAAATTGTATCCTGAAGCATATCTTAGTCCATATCCCATAGTCCCATGTAAGTATCTGACAACATGTTTTGCAGTAACCCAATGAATCTACCTTAAATCACTCATAAATTGGTTGAGAGTGTTCCGCGGGTGTTCATATCAAAACATATACTTGGTCTAGTGTTCGTCAAATACATCAAAGATCCAATCAACTGGCGATACATGGTGGGGTCAATCAAATCAAAATCTGAAGTAGATTCCCTGAACTTCTTTAAATTTGCATCCATCGGAGTAGCCATGGAATTGCAATCCAACATCTCGAATATCTTGACATACCTTGGGGAAATATAAAATAATATTTATTTATTTTATTTTCTTAGTGTAATCTTCCGCCCCCCAAAGTTTACATTGATTCTTTCTAGGGTTTATACGAGTAATTACATCAGTATAAAGGCTCCCATTGGAAGTACAAGGAAATACCCTACAAGTACAATAAGAATAACTTCTGACGTTGCACAAATTCCAACACTCCCTCTCAACAAGGAAGGTATTCTTTAGATATGGTCATCATTAACATCACAAAAATATGGGTCTCTTCTATACATTTCATCTATCTCGATCATCTCTGTACTTCCTGAAGTTTGTGAACACAGTCTCTGTCTGTTGAGAGGTGTCATCATGTATCTGATCCATTTAGTGTAGACCTATCAGTTATGCAAATCTACACAGTCCATTAGAGAGTTCAACAATAAACATCTTATATGCTATGATTCCATCTCTACTCGAGAACTAGGACATGCTTCACGTAACCATCTACTACATGTTCATGTCAAGTGCCAATGGGATTTCTCCCACATTAAGATGAGAACCCGGGCGAATAGTGGTCACCAATGTACATGACCATCTACTACCTATTCGTCTTTACTATCGATGGGATTTCTCCCACATCAGGTCGAGAATCTGAATGAGTAGTGGTCACTAGTACACATGCACATCTACTTTCTTCCTGTCTCAATATGACGATGGGATTTCTCCCATATCAGGATGAGAACCAAGGCGAGCAAAGGACACTAGTGTAAATGACCATCTACTACCTATTCGTCTCTACTATCGATGGGATTTCTCCCACACTAAGATGAGAACCAAAATGAGTAGAGGTCACTAGTGTAAACAACCATCTGCCACTTGCTCGTCTCACAATGCCGATGGGATTTCTCCCATACCAGGCTAATATATGGAATGAGTAGAGGCATTAGTGTGAAAAAAATGTAGATGTTTGTCTCAACTTTCCCTCTCCATGAGGGATGTCTTTTCTTCTACTCCAAGTATTTTGCGAAATTAATCAAACTTTGTTATGAGAAGAGGATTGGTAAGAATATCTGAAGTCTGGTCATCTATTGAAACATATTGTAACTCGACTGCACCTTTCTGCACCATATCACGAATGCAGTGATATCAAATATCTATATGCTTCGCCTTATCGTGAAATACAAGATTCAATGACATCTTGTATACAACTCTGATTATCACAGTGAATCACAATTGGCCTTGGAATTTGACCAAACAATCATACAAGGTGTTTTCTAAGCCATACTGCTTCTCGGGATGTTGTACTGGACGCCATATACTTGGCCTCTACAATGTTGAGTTCTATTGATGTATGCTTCCTGCTACACTTGGAAATTACCGCAGAACTCAAACTGAAGCAACATACATAAGTAATCTTCATGTCTTCAACACATCCAAACCAAATACATCAGAGATCCAATCAACTAGCGATACATGGCGGGGTAAATCAAATCAGAATATGAAGCAGATTCCCTCAACCTCTTCAAATTTGCATCCATCAGAGTAGCCATGGACTTGTAGTCCAACATCCCGAATCTCTTCAAAATATCAATGGTGTATTTTCCTTGACTTAGGAAAATTTCCTTCTGCCTCTGCCATTCTTCTAGTCCCAATAAGTAATGCATCAATCCAAGTTCCTTCATTTGAAACTCAGAGGCAAGCTTCTTCTTACACCATTCAATACGTTTCTCATTACCTATGAGAAACAACTCGTTCACTTACAAAACCAAAATCATTGGCTCATTATCCACAATCTTGTAGTAAATATTGGGATCTGCATCACTCTTAGTGAATTCCAAGTTTACTAGGTATTCATCTATCCGTCCATACCAAGCATGAGGTGATCTCTTAAGTCCATATAATGCCTTTTTTAGTTTACATACGTGAGACTCTTTTCCGTGGACAACAAATCCTTTTGGTTGTTCAATGTAAACTTCTTCCTTGATAACACCATTGAGGAAGGCGGTATTTACATCCATCTGATGCATCTACCATCCAAATAGTTGAAGCAATAACAATAATGTTTTTGATGGAAGCATACCAAGCCACGAGAGCAAATGTTTCATCATAGTCAATTCCCTCTTTTTGAGAGAATCCTCTAGCAACAATTCTAGCCTTGTGTTTTTCCATACTACCGTCTTGTTCGTGTTTAATCTTGAAAATCCATTTGGAAGTCACGACTGACTTCCCCTCAGGTCCGGATACAACCTCCCATACTTCATTCTTCATGATGGACTGGAATTCCTCTGAAATGGCATCCTTCCAAACTTGGTGTCTGGATGCTTCTTCATACGTGGTAGGTTCTGAGTCAATGACGTGACTCATCAATTCTACATTGGCAGTTTCTTCACTCACACATTCGCCATCATTTTCCTTCTCTAGTAGCTCTATTCCTACATTCTCTTTTTTTGCAATATTTTGTTTAGGCCTTGGTTTTCAAATGCCCTTCCAAATTTTACGTATTATTATTTTCAGTGATTGTTTTGCACAAGCAATGTTTTGATCTATTCATGTGGATTGATGATTGACCAACATGTAATTCTCCATTTTCTTTGATCAATTGTCCAAAGCACAGTTGAATTTACAAATTGCTAAGTAGCATGGGTACCCGTACTCGAGGGTCGAGGACGCGTACCTGTACTGTCGTACTCGGTACAAGAACAAGTACTCCTAGAAGTACCCAAGAAGTACTCGGTACCTTTCCCAATTACCTGGTACTTTGTGCTATCCAGTCGAGTACTGGTACTCTAAAAAAAGGAAAAGTACCCTGATTTTGGGTACTTCTAGGGTACTCCGGTACTCCAAAAAAGGAAAAGTACCCTAATTTTGGGTACTTCAAGGGTATTTCCAGCCCATAAATATCAGCTTGCGAACATCAAAATCCAATTTTTTTTTGAAATTTTGAAGAGAAGAGGGGGTAGGGTATGGTGGGTCCCTCTACCAAAGACCTAAACCAAAGCATTTAAGCTTACTAAGGGCTCAAGCCTCAACCATTTTATTTTATTCTTAATAGTTCCGTTGAAGTTTGGAGGCCATGGGTTGCATTGGTGAGCTCAGTTCAGTGACGACTCCTTATGATTTATTATTTAAGAAATGGTAATAGCCCATTTAAACAAGAAACAATGTATACATCAGCTTCCATTATAACTAACCAATAGCTGGATTGTGTTTGGCACAATAGTGTGTGGTTGATTGGCATATTGCACATCAACATATTGTTTTGTTTTAGCATCAACACATTTATTTCAAGTAAAACTCGTGTTATTTACCATGCACAACTAGTGATTCAATGACCCATTTGGAATCCCATAGATTACCACATTTGTGCTTACCACAACTTTCTTGTTTGTTTATAAATTTATATGCATTCTGTATCACCAATCTGGGCATGAATGTTGCAAATAAACAATATGATTTCTAGAAGAAAGACAAAACACAAAAACAAAGAACACAAGAGTTTATCCTAAAACCCAATCGGGAAAATGCAACAACCTTCGTAGAGAGATGACATCTTCTTAGAAAAGAGTAGAAGAAAGTGAGAGCAAGAAAAAAGTATCTCTACGATAAAACCACAGAAAACACTCCTTCTGACTTGTGTTGCGAACTTCTCTAGGAGAGAGAAAACTTTCTTGTGTTGGATGAGTGACTAAATGAGGTGCACTTGCCTACTATTTATACACATTACAAAAACTGACTTTTACCCTAACAGGACGACATACCTTGGGGAAATATAAAATAATATTTATTTCGTTTCTTTTTTTTGCTTAATCTTCTAAGAGTTTACATTGATTCTTTCTAGGGTTTACATGAGTAATTACATCAATATAATATCGGATAGGAAGTATAAGGAAATACAATACAAATACAATAAGAATAACTTCTGAAGTTGCACAAATTCCAACACTCCCTCTTAACAAGGAAGGTATTCTTCAGATATGGTCATCATTAGCATCACGAACTTTTGGTTCTCTTCTATACATTTCATCTATCTCGATCCTCTCTATACATCCTGAAGGTTGTCAACACAACCTCCGTCCGTTGAGAGGTTTCATCATGTATCTGATCCACTCAGTCCATCGGTAGACCTATTAGTTATGAAACTCTACATAGTCCATTGGAGAGTTCAGCAATCAACATCTTATCTGCTATGAGTCTGTCTCTACTCGAGAACCAGGACATGCTTTACATGACCATATGCTACGTTTTCATCTCAAGTGCCGATGGAATTTCTCCAACACCAAGATGAGAACTAGGGAGAATAGTAGTCACCAGTGTACATGATCCTCTACTACCGATGGGATTTCTCCCACACGAGGATGAGAACCAAAACAAGTAGTGGTCGCCAGTGCACATGACCGTCTACTTCCTTCCCATCTCAATATGCCGACAGGATTTATCCCATATCAAGATGAGAACAAGGGCGAGCATAGGACACTGGTGTACATGACCATCTACTACCTATTCATCTCTATTGTCGATGGGATTTCTCCCACACCAGGATCAGAAACAAAACGAGTAGAGATCACCAAAGTAAACAACCATCTGCTACCTGCTTGTCTCACGATGCCGATGGGATTTCTCCCATACTATTATGAGATATGGAATGAGTAGAGGCATTAGTGTGAAAGCAGTGTAGATGTTTGTCTAAACTTTCCCTCTCCACGAGGGATGCATTTTCTTCTACTCCAAGTCTTTTGCGAAAGTAATCAAACTTTGTTCTGAGAAGAGGCTCGGTAAGAATATATGAAGTCTGGTCATCTATAGGAACAAATTGTAACTTGACCGCACCTTTCTGCATCATATCATGAACATATTGATATCAAATCTCTATATACTTCATCTTACAGTGAAATACGAGATTCACTGAAATCTGTATACAACTCTGATTATCAAAATGAATCATAGTTGGTCTTGGAATCTGACCAAACAATCCTGCAAGGTGTTTTCGAAGCCATACTGATTCTCAGGATGTTGTACTTGAATCCATATACTCGGCCTATGCAATGCTGAGTTCTACTGATGTATGCTTCCTGCTACACCAGGAAATTACTGCAGAACTCAAACTGAAGCAACATCCGGAAGTGAAATAGCTTGCTTCTACATGTAACCAAGATAAAGTTTTGATTTAAGAGAAAGAAAGAAGGCCTCAAGCCCCAGCTTGGATATTGTGAATATTAAGGAGTCCTTGTGGCACAAGAGAAGTTAGATCCAAAATATGTTGTGAAGAGAAAGAGGATGCAACAGAGCTCATAGTTCTCCTTCACGTGTGATGATCTACAAAGCTACAAAACACTTCAAAGCAAGCAAGATCAAATCTAGTGTGACAAGTTAACTAAAACCAAAAGAACATTAGTATAACCGAATACAAATTATTACTTTAAAATCTTAGAAAACCTAGCAGAAGTAAGCAAATTGAAAACCTCAAATTCCTACACTATGGATTAGAATACAATCTTCTAAGCTAGATGACTTCACTTGCATAAGAAATAATGTAACTAAGCTAATATCACCTTGATTTCAACCATTCACCATGAAAATTATTGCACCATGTGGACCTCCAAAGTCTAAATTTTATTCAAAAAATATAATAGCAATAACATTTTACAAGATCATAGGTTCCTTTCTTCCGTCCACGAATGAGGAAGAAATCCTCGCTTAAATAGCTAAACCCAACCCCTGAGGGGGCAATCAACACTGACAGAAGAGCTCACGTTTGGGTGAGATATTGAAGGTATTGGATGAGATGTGGTTGAAGGAGGATAGGCCACCTCTCCTAATATATATGGAACCTCTTTGGATCCCCCACCTTCCATTTATAATATGCCACCATGCCAAGTTTGTGATCACCATGAGGGAGGCGCAACCTTAATCGTTGGAGTGAACAATGCGTGAGCCTTATCTCATGGATGTGATTGGTTTGAGTTTTGATTTGATTAGATGTGCATAAAATGGGATTCACCACCCCTCACACTCCAACCACTCCTTTAATTGCTAGCTCAACCAAGTCGCGAGTTCATGAAGGGTGACGCCATCCTTCTTTAGTTTGATTCATTACCAAGAAAATCATACTCCAAAGTGACGCTTTATCCTAAGTGTGAATTACCTACCACATGAGACAAATTGCCACCCTTTCCTAGTCATTATTTTTCACTTTTGCCTTTTGTTTTTATTAGTGTCATTTTGTCGCTTTTTAGTATTTTTGGGCATTTTGTCGCATCATTAGAGAAATAATGCCATACAAGATAATTTAGTCACCCTAAGCATGGTAAAAGTGGGTCCCGGGGTAAAGGGGATGCTCTGAGAGTGAAAAAAAGAATCCCCACGCCAAAATTGGACGCTAGATCACACTTTATTACATTTTGGAATTTTCCATTTAAACCATTAAAAGTGGCACGATTTTGTGGGAATTTTTTTTTTTTTTGGAACTTAAAAAAGCCTAAGCAAGATGTAGTGCAACGTTCATATGAATCAAAAACGCATCCAACATGTTTATATACATCGATCCATAGAATATAATAACCTTCCAAGGATCGAAAACCAAATTAACTATTCCAGCTTTGGAGGAGCAGTGAAAAACTCGAAAATTATACATCGCTTACTCAACATTGCATAATTAACGAGAGAAAAACACCTTGGAATAGAAATTCAATGTCTAATTCCTAGGAAATCCAAGTCTGTTACAAAAAGCTGACCATGCTAGCATACTTTATTACAACATCCCCAAGGGGTATGAACATGCATTTATTAAAAAAGATGCCCAAAAATGGCCCTGATGAACCATGGAACTTTCTGAGCACTGACAATGAACAAATGACTTGTTCATGACTTCGACGACTCATTAGAAATCCACTAAGCACAAAATTAGTGGATAAAACCACCATTTGATTGGACACAACCTATCTTAATATTTGGTTGAATGCAGGGTACCAAAGACTCCATGTTTATTGATGTATTTTCTCAATTAATTTTGTACTTGAGCACAGTCATCTGCATCAGGGACCAAGCATATACCCATTCTGCACCTATGGATCTATGTGTGGTTTTCTCCTAACTCCACCCCTAGGTGCTGGTTGGGTCAAGATGGAGAATAATATTTTGGGGTAAGGACATATGCAAGGGCATGGAATGGGACGTTTAGATTATCCCACCTTTTGACCACATGTTTATGAATATCGTCATACAATATTGCATCTCTTTTCTCAACAATGTCTTTGATTTGACTAAGCATGTTATCCATATGCTCGTACAACCCCCAATCATTGACTGATCTATATCTACAAAATGAATCATACTATAAATAGGCTTGGTGAACAACAGAAGATACCTAACATGTTCCCAAAATTGACAATCAAGAATGGTTTCCTCCACCTCCTGAAAGTCATGTCTATCATATGTGCTTGTAGCTTTGTCTTTCAATTCATGCCATGAATCACTTGAGACCATGTTATCCAATGCTTTTCTTACTTTCTCCTTGCCATTAACAAAATTATCAGTGATGACTAGAATTACATTGTATGGCCCAATATCTTGAATGGTTTTGAGTAATAAATATCATGGAATATTGTCCGCAAGGATGTAGCTTGACTAGCGATTCACTTGTAAATGAGATGATATGTTGTAATAGAGGTCATGAGTTCAGTGACACCTTGACTTACCTATGACCCATGATTGTGAGCTGTGTGGATGCACCTAGGGGTATTGTGGTAGTTGACAAGGTTGGACCCTTGGACCCCATGTCATGCGAGTACCAGCCCCATCACCATTGTCGATTCCCCTAGTATAAAAACAGGTTGTGCAATATTAATACCAATCTTGTAGTGATCCGAGTAGTCATGGGACAAAAGTACGATCACACCACTATAAAACACACTAAGAATATTCATCAATGGCTTTCCTTTAACATTTTCCCACCCATAAGATACAATGGATACCCCATAGTTGGATCAATCATTTGTAAACTTTCCAAGAGCACTATTAATTTTGGATCTTTCCCTGTCAAGTTCCACTGCTCTAGCTTTGTCATAGTTAGGGTTCATGTATCCTTTATGGGAATCACTGATGGCTTGTACAATTTCATGCCAATAGAGTGAGAAAAGAACATTGAATAGTACAACACATGCATATAGAAACCTGTAAACTTTTGAATCCACATCATCTCTACAACCTTAGTCAAGGAAATTTGATAATGTTCTTTTCATAAGAGAGATACCACAACTATGGGGTGATGAGGGTCTCAATTGAGCCAATGATGATCCACTACCAAACAATATTTGTGAGGCTTCAAATTAAACCCTTGTTCTCTTATATTTGTTTTGAGAAACCTCTTCTTCTAGATTATATTTGTTTCTCTCTTTCCCTTACACTTTATCACGGGTTTCAACTCCATCAACCTTACCTTGGTCACATGGAAGAATCCCACATAAATGTATGCTCCCACAAGCATATGCACCTGTGTAAGTTTTAGTACAATGGGGGGGTATAAACTTTGTGGTTCCACCCCCTCTCACTCCCTGAAGCTTTGTCACATACTTCCACAAAGGTGTTGTATCTTTTTGTTTTTTCCCATTATCACTCTCAACATCATTATCATCATCCTCTTCCCCTTCCTCCTCATCACTGCCATTAGTATATTTGTTTCTCAACATCATCGTCATGATAAGATGTGGAACCAAAAACAAAAACCCCATTCCCATCATGCTTCTTGACTCAAGATGATAATCACTTGTGTCCTGCAATAGAATGATGGAGGAGAAATGGGAAATATTAGCAGGGATAATTTTAGGGGCGAATTTTAGCCCAGTGGGCTATTTTTCCATGTTTTTCTCCCAAAAAAGATTCACCATTTTGCATTTTTTGAAGCCCTGTTTCATCCAATTTGATGGGGTAAAATTTTTCAACCTAAAAATCACCAAATCATTATATAAACAAATATAAAATCCTTGGAAATTAAAATATTTTTTGAAAAATATCGCCAATCATTTTAAGTTGGCGTTTTAAGAATTGGTAATATTCGCCGACATTTATACACTTTTAAATAAGTACGGTTCCTTAAAATCATCCCTGGATATTAGGAGAAGAGAGAATTCAAGATTTAAAATTTCAACATAATGGAATATTTTTTCAAAATAAAACAAAGATTGGGATTTAGAGCCTACCTCTTTATCTCTCCAATGGTGGTTGAATGTATTTATGGAATCCTTCAATATCTCTTCCAAGATCCCACAAATTTTCTCACAAACAACTAGCAAACCCATTCAAAACCGTAACAAATAGAAGTGAAATGCATGAAATGAGAAATAGAATGAGAACTAATGAGTCAAAGAGTGTTTATATGCTCTAAATGAATCCTGAGCAAGTAAAAAAACCCAATTGGAACCATATCTTGGTTCCAAAAAAAACCGTGCACCCAAGCTCGTTCAAGCATTGAGGAAGTGTTTTTGGGAGCATTTTTTGGCTCTTGGAAGCTCTTAAGGAGCGATGAGAAGCGCTTTGGGAGTGACGCTTCTCCATCCCTCTCGAAAAAACCAGGGAGCAATGTTTTTTAAGGGAAGCACACTTCCAAAAGATGCTCCAAAGAGGAAGAGATCATGAATCCCATATGCAAGATTGATCCTTTCCTCTTGGAGTGCAAATTTGGATCCAAACATGGAGGGAGGGGGGGGGATCCCTGCATCATAGTTCTTGTGTGACCCATATTTCCTTGGTTATGAAATCAAAACTTCTTTTTGATCTCTTTGCTTTATATGGGGGAGGGATGCCAATAGTGGTGCATCTTTTTTACTCTTTTTGTGCAACTTAATTCTCCATGTTCTCGAGCTCTTTTTTCCCCCAAATTTTTATTACATATACTTTGGTGTGTTCTCTATCTAACAATATTGGTCTTGAGGTGTGACGAATCCAAAATAATGCCATGTCAACAACAAAGTTCCAAGTTGTCTAGTCCTTGCGTGTTTTAGTGTATCTTTTCTTGGAACCAATGATTGAACATTGATGTGACTTAAAATGATATTTCAAATTTCAAATATTCATTTTATTTCAAAAAGTAGAAGAATTATTTTTGATAAATAATTTTAAAAACATGAAAAACTTAACAATGACTTGTACATAAAGTACTTTTATGAACCACTTATGGTAGCTAGTTTTTCCAAGATTGAGATCAACAAACACCACTTCTATCTCCACCATTGATACTTGTTCCACTACTAATTTTGAAAAACCCTTTCACATCATTTATTTATTTAGTTAAAAACCCCTCAATTTCTTGTAATTGAAAAAGTTTTTCAAAATTGTTTCTCTTGCACATATATGTGCTCTTTTAAAAAACTTATTACAAACCCACCAAAAACCCTTTCACAAAATATTATTTAAAAACTTATTTGCCTATCCCAAAAAGTAAAAAATATATGTGAGATTTTAATTATTGCACAAATTTACCATTACTTCTTCAATCGTTTGACCGGCTTTCCCTACAAAACTTTTCACATGGGCATGTTCCTCAACAATTTGTTGATCTTTCCTTAGGTAGCCAGGGTTTTCTGCTTACATGCAAACTAAATTTTTGTATCCGTGGATTTGCGAATTCTAGTTTTCAACAAGAAATTTGGTATTCTCACTGGAATTTCTCTTTCGAGAGTTCTTTCTTTACTTTTTAGATAACTTTTCAATGGCTGGTGTGGCAATTATTTAAGTGGATATAGTATCAGTTTTATTTCCATGCAGAGCTCTTTTTCTTCACGCAGATATCTCCTCACTACAGATCAATTTCCTTTTTTTGGAGTATCTTTCCTGGAGGGAAGATCTTTTTTTGGAGTATCTTTCCTGGAGGGAAGATCTTTTAACATCACTAAACATTCATAGCATCTTGGACAACTAGAAGTATGGCTATCCATTTTTTTTGGCTCAATGCACAACCAACACAACTCACTCTCTTTCAATGGATCTACAAGTCTTTCTTTCTCTCTTTCAATTGAAGAAGCTTTGATGTCTTCTCTGAGGCTCTCTCTTTCTCTTTTATCTTTGAGGAGGCTTCTTTCTACCTTTTTACTCATTCCTGCTTCGATAGGACCTTGTTGCAGGAATCTCTAATTTTTGAAGAGGATTCTTCTCTTTAATCTTTGAATAGGTTTTCTTGATGCCTGTACTGTTCTCTTTGATCGATGTCCCTTGTTGCTCCCCTATCTTTGAGAAGGCTTAAAACTACTCTGGTACCATGTTCAAAGAATGGGTTACAACTCCCCTATCTTAGAGAAGGCTTATAACTTCTTTGGTACCATGTTCAAAGTATGGATCACAGAACGAATGAGTTTTCGAGCTCAAAAATTCCAAACCACTGATCTCTTATTAGACCATAGTATATATAGATTACATGCTTTGAACACTGATATCTTATTAGACCATAGTATATATTGGTTACATGCTTTGACTGTTCAACCAATACAGGCTAACCAACTTGAAACTAAATAACAAAAACCAACTAACTTGAATTGACCAATTGAGATTGAGACAAAACGAATAAGTTTCCAAGCACAACAATGCCAAACTACTAATCCCTTATTATTATACCATTATATGTTAAATTTTCATATGCTAAGCTAGATCATTAGTATTTCATTTCGATTTCATAACAAAAGCATATAAACAGGATCACTGAAAGATAGACAAGCACAACCATACAAAAGGAACACAAAGATATATCCTGGGAAAACCCTAAAGGGAAAAACCCAGCAAAAGCTTCCTCAATATAGATGCCCCCCAAAAAAAGGTAAAAAGTTAAAACCAACAAGGAGATCAAAAACTTGATCCTCTTCCTTCTCCAGCTACTTCTCTCCTCCACAAGTGCGCTACACAAGTGAGTGTGTGTGTTCATATGAGGAGAGCTACACCTCTATTTATATTCATCCATTCACTTCAATTAACTCATCCGACATGTAGGCTCAAGTTAATCATGTAGGCTCAAGTAACCACACTGGGGTGCTAATGACCCACCTTTACAATTAGAGGGGACAACCTCATGACTCTTATTAGTTCTTTCGATTAGAAGCATCGGGGTACAAGATAATACAAGTGGTTCTCCCGATAGGACCATCGGGGACCACAAAAGATATATATAGAATATTCTTCGAAGTTACAATATTTCAGCACTCCCCCTTAACGAGAAGGGTATTCTACAACAACATCAACAACAACAATAGTAGGAGAGAGATAGAGGACATCATTAGCATCATCAAGGTAACACATCTATAAATCATTGGAAGCTTTTCAACATTATGTAGTCTTCATCATCATTAATACTTTGACTGCTTCGATCAGCAACATCTTCAGGACTTTGACCTTTCGATCAGCAACATCATCTTCAGCATTGTGACCTTTCGATCAGCAACATCATTTTCAGCACTTTGACCTTTCAATCAGCAACATCGTCTTCAGCACTTTGTCCTTTCGATCAGCAACATCATCTTTAGCACTTTTACCTTTCAATCAGCAACATCTTCTTCAGCACTTTGACCTCTCGATCAGCGACAACATCATCATCATAATCTGATCTTTTGATCAGGAACATCATCATCATCATACTTTGATCTTTCAATCAGAAACATCATCATGAAAAAATCATCATCATCAAAACATCATTATTATCAAAACATCAACATCATCATCATCAAAACATCAACATGATCCTTCCTTTCGGAATTACGGGATCAACATGTCTGTGGTACTCAGACGATCCTTCCTGTCGGAATTACGGTATTTAGTTCTTTACGGAGTTATGAATGATCCTTCCTTTCAGAATTATGGGATCAACACATCTGTGGAACTCAGACAATCCTTCCTATTGGAATTACGTGATCAAGTCAATGATCCTTCCTTTCAGAATTACGGGATTTAGGTCTTTACGGAGTTACTAACGATCATTCCTTTCGGAATTACGGGATCAACACAGTTGTGGAACTCAGACAATCATTCCTGTTGGAATTACGGGATCAAGTATTTATGGAGCTACCAATGATCCTTCCTTTTGGAATTACGGGATTTAGGTATTTACGGAGTTACTAATGATCCTTCCTTTTGGAATTATGGTATTTAGGTCTTTACGGAGTTACTAACGATCCTTCCTTTTGGAATTATGGTATTTAGGTCTTTACGGAGTTACTAACGATCCTTCCTTTCGGAATTACGGGATCAACACATTTGTGGAACTCAGACAATCCTTCCTATTGGAATTATGGGATCAAGTCAATGATCCTTCCTTTCGAAATTACGTGATTTAGGTCTTTATGGAGTTACTAAAGATCCTTCCTTTCGGAATTACGGGATCAACACAGATGTGGAACTCAAACAATCCTTCCTATTGGAATTACGGGATCAACACATCTGTGGAACTCAGAAAATCCTTCCTATTGGAATTACGGGATCAATTCAATGATCCTTCCTTTCGGAATTACGGGATTTAAGTCTTTACGGAGTTACTAATGATCCTTCCTTTTGGAATTACGGGATCAACACAGATGTGGAACTCAGACAATCCTTCCTCTAGGAATTATGAGATCAACACACGTTCTTGAGTACCGAAGTCACCGGATCCATTCTGAACCAAAGTTCAAGGATGATACAATCCTACCACCTTCTCAATGACCGAAGTTCACTGGATCGGTTCTGAACCGAAGTCCAAGGATGATACAATCCTACCACCTTCTCGATGACCAAAGTTCACCGGATCCGTTCTGAACCGAAGTCCAAGGATGATACAATCCTACCACCTTCTCGATGACCGAAGTTCACCGGATCCATTCTGAACCGAAGTTCAAGGATGATACAATCCTACCACCTTCTCGATGACCAAAAGTCACCGGATCTGTTCTGAACCGAAGTCCAAGGATGATACAATCCTACCACCTTCACAATGACCGAAGTTCATCGGATCCATTCTGAACCGAAGTCCAAGGATGATACAATCCTTCCACATTCTCGATGACCGAAGTTCACCGGATCCATTCTGAACCGAAGTTCAAGGATGATACAATCCTGCTACATTCTCGATGACCGAGGTCACCGGATCACTTCTGGACATATGTCCCGGGATGATACAATCCCTCTTCATTCTCGAAGACCGAGGTCTCCGGATCACTTTAGGGAAAGTGCCTAGGGATGATACAATCCCTCTTCATTCTCGAGGACCAAGGTCACTGGATCACTTTAGGGCAAGTGCCTAGGGATGATACAATCCCACTACAACATCACTACTCCCCCTTTCGAGGAAGGTCTTTCCAAACAACACCAAGCTTGTCTCAAAAGATAGAGGCTTCATCAACACATCATCATCTAAACCATCATCATCTACATCTTCAATATGTGAATACTGAACTATCACCATATGTATCTCTAGTATGTGAATACTGAAAGCATCATCATCTATATCTTCAGTATAGAAATATTAAAAGCATCAACATCTCTATATTCAGTATAGAAATACGGAATCACCATCATCTGCATCTACAGTATGTAACTACTGAAACATCATCTATATCTTCAGTATGGGAATACTGAAACATCATCATCTGCATCTTATCTTGTATGTAGAAATACTGGATTTCTATGTGTTACGACTGAACACAGGGTTCTCTGTCATCACAACTCTGGTTATCACATAGAATCATTGTAGTATCCATCTTCAGATCAAAGAGACTTGATATCAGCTTCTGAAGCCATATGACTTCACAACTTGGTCGAGCAATCTGCTATGTATTCTGCTTTAGTCATGCTAAGAGAAACACTGGAATGTTTCCTTCTAAACCATGAACTCATAGCAAACCCCAAACAAAAGCATCTACCTGATGTGCTTTTCCTATCTGAGATACTTCTAGCCCAATCTGCATCTGTATAGCCATACAATATGTAGTCATGGCTACCATCATAGTATAAACCAAGGTCTATAGTCCCTTTCATATATCTCATCACATGTTTTGCAGCTACTAGGTGAACTCGTCTTGGTTGAACAAGATATTGACTTAAGGTGTTCACAACTAAACAAATGTATAGTCTAGTATTTGTTAAGTGCATCAATGACCCAATGATCTGTATATAATGAGTCACATCCACTAACTCTGATGAGTCATCATCTAACAGCTTCAGGTTGGAGTCCATGGGTGTGGCCATGGCTTTGCATTCCAACATATTGAATCTCTTCAATATCTCTACCGCATACTTTCCCTAGTTGAGAAAGATTCCTTCTGAACTTTGCCATACTTCCAGACCTACGAAATAATGCATTAACCCAAGGTCTTTCATCTCAAATTCTTCTTCTAGTTTCTTCTTGCTTTCCATGATTTGTTTCTCATTTCATGTCAAGAATAAGTCATCCACATATAATAAAAGGATGACAAGTTCATCTTCTACAACCTTGTAGTAAAGGTTAGGATCAACTTTACTCTTGGTAAAGCCCATGCTCATCAGGAGACTATCTGTTCTTCCATACCAAGCTCTGGGAGCTTGCTTCAAGCCATAGAGGGCCTTCTTTAACTTGCATATGTGAGTCCATCTATCTTCAACTTCAAATCCTTGTGACTATTCGATGTAAAAATATTCCTCAATCATTCCATTAAGGAAGGCTTGTATTTACTTCATCATGGATGAAACTACCATAATAGTTCTGAAGGAAGTGTACCTTACTTCCTGGAGTAAGTGTCTCTTCAGAATTAATTCCCTCTTTCTGATAGAAACCTATAGCCACAAGTCTTTCCTTACTTCTATCAGCAACATATTTTATCTTGCAAATCCATTTGGAAGATACCACATTCTTGCTTTCTGGTTTGAGTACTATATCCCAAACATCATTCTAGTATTCTTTCATCATAACATCTTCCATGAGTTCGTCTTGTCAGGTCATCAGCATATCCTAGTCTTCTGCATTCAACCTTGAAGGTTGGAACCCACTTTATTCTTGGTAAAGTCTCGATCCATCACGAAGCTATCCATCATGTCATACCATGTCGAACTCAAATATCTTCTATAGTCACTCCCCCTGAAGTGGAGTATCATCTTCCCTCTTCATTCTATACAGGTGGTTCTATGCTTGATATATACTGATCAATAGAGTATGTCTTTTCTTTCTGAGGCAAATCACGAACCTTGCTTTGTATACTTGTTCTTGTAGATCCATATGGAGGATATTATGTACTTCCTTTTATGTCTCGAAATCATATCGTATATATCATTCCCCATGATCAACTGTTATTCTTTGATTATATTTTCTTTCATAGCATTCTTTTCTTCATCTTGAGTTATCTCTCATACCCATGGTGGTCTTCATCCTTTGAGGTGGATCTACTGCTCTCTGAAGCTCTTTCTTCCGTCATGGTGTCTCTGACACTGGGAGATTCAGATTCATGTTTATTGAATTGTCATCACTTGTTCTTCAGAACAATTCTCATCCTTCTTTTCTTGTAGGAGGTTGTACATGACCTTTTCTACAATTCAAATGCACCAGTTGCATGGTTATAACTATTTCATAAAACATATGCATAACGACAAATTCTTATGCATCATGCAACTATTTAGCCAATACAACATTC
>LPNX010202071.1:45526-60464 GCA_001517045.1 Pseudotsuga menziesii
TAATTGAGTTTTTCATATTCCTCGTCGCTTGAGGGATCTTCTTTGAATGGTGAGAGCTTGATCTTCAATTGCTCCCATCTTCTTTTTCTCTTCTTATTAGTCGAGCTGAAAGTAACCACTTACTTCTGGCATACATTCTTCGCATGAATGAATCCCATGATCATGGGAGGCCATTCAAGGTGGCTATCACCACTTCTGCATTCTCTGCTTCTTCTTCTACAGCTTCAAGATGTTATGCATTCTGGATCTTCACATTCTTCAACTGTTTTCTCAAATCCATCTTCTGAATTATGTTCTTATCTTCAAATAGCTTGATCAAGGAATCAAACATCTTCGGTGTCTTTAGGGAAGAAACTTGTGTCACAAGTTGATCCGTGATTGAATCAACAATGATCTTCTTGGCCTTGATGAAGTTCTTCTTGTGTAAGGCTTTGAGGCTTATCTCCCTCTAGAATTGGAACCTCTCTACTCATGTAGGTGTCTAATTCATTTTCTTCAGAGAGATCAAATACTTTAATGCTTGGAATTTTTTCAAGCTTATCATCAAGCTGATGTGATAGATCACTTTGAAATGAGAACCTCAAATGCAAATAGCAAAAGATTAGATCTTACCGATTTGTGGTGTCTGTCCTACTTCCGGAGCTGGCTGATCTAGGGTTTGTTAGAGAAACCCTAATTTTCAAAACTTGGACTCTTTTAGATCTGATTGGATAGAAAGATATATCTCTTCAAATGGAGCTGTCCAATGTACTCGTTTTTTGAAAACAGTGGAGGGAAGCTCCGGGAACAGGAAGCCCTAGTTTTCCAATTTCTTCTGCAGAAATGCCTGTTACTGTTTCTGTTATATCTCTAAAATTACTACTCCTCTATGTATAAAATTTCTCACTGAGGTAACCTCGCATGTTCCTGATCCAACACAATAGGTTTCACCAGAATTGGTTTACCCAATTGGGCTTTACGATAATTTTCCCAAGGTGACCTGTTACAGGACTGTTTAGAACAATGAAGTTGTATAGAATTCCACGTGTCACTGGTTCATCTTCAGGGTCTGAAATTAGGACCACAGAGAGTACAATCTGTGCTCTTTCTGGAACATCTTCAGGAATTCCATTTGGACCTCTGTAGCCCACGCTGCAGCAATTCTCCCCAGGTGTCATGCTTAGGGATGAATTATGGACGAGGCTGGAACCCTAACTTGGAGGGGTCATATCTCCCCGAATTTAGCGCATATGAGGCGGAATTTTGGATAAAGTGTAAATCAATATTTTATCTTCATCCTATGCAATTTTCAACTCCTGATCCTTCGCCAATCTCAGGATATTGCGAATGTACCAAAACTTAGCAGTTTTAGTTTTTAGGGTTTTTCCAGATCGGGGTCAAACTAGGGTTTGACTTTCCCGGAGTTTCACCCAACCAAATTTCTTGATCCAGGTCTCTAAAATTCGATTTTGATGAGGAGAAAAATCCTATGCTGGGCTCACTCAAAAATTCTTCTTCTGTAGAAAACCCTAATTTTCCGCACCAAAACTGAAAATGCTCGGAATCGAATTCCGCTTCAATAGAAAGATGCGCCCTTCAATGGAGAGTCAATCTAGCCTTCTTTTGCCGATCGATCATGGATAGAGACCCAAAAAATAAGAAGCCCTAGATTATTTAGCTGTACAATGTCTTCTTTGAGGGTGGCTCTGATACCATGTTAAATTTTCATATGCTAAGCTAGATCATCAGTATTTCATTTCGATTTCACAACAAAAGCATATAAACAGGATCACTGAAAGATAGACAAGCACAACCATACAAAAGGAACACAAAGATTTATTATGAGAAAACCCTAAAGGAAAAAACCCAGCAAAAGCTTCCTCAATATAGATGCCCCCCCAAAAAAGGTAAAAAGGTAAAACCAACAAGGAGATCAAAAACCTGATCCTCTTCCTTCTCCAACTACTTCTCTACTCCATAAGTGCGCTACACAAGTGAGTGTGTGTGCTCATATGAGGAGAGCTACACCTCTATTTATATTCATCCATTCACTTCAACTAACTCATTCGACATGTAGGCTCAAGTTAATCATGTATGCTCAAGTTACACATGTAGGCTCAAGTAACCACACTGTGGTGCTAATGACCCACCTTTACAATTAGAGGGGACAACCTCATGACTCTTATTAGTTCTTCCGATTAGAAGCATCGAGGTACAAGATAATACAAGTGGTTCTCCCGATAGGACCATCGGGGACCACAAAAGCTACATATAGAATATTCTTCGAAGTTACAATATTTCAACATTATAAATGTATATCTTCTATTTCATGCTTTGAACATTGATATCTTTTAGGACATTATATATAGGTTATATGCTTTGACGATTCAAGCCAATACAAACTAACCAACTTGAAACTAAATAACGTAAAACAACTAACTTGAATTGACGAAGAGATTACTACTTCTAAGAGTAGTTCCCAACTTGAAACTAAATAATGTAAATCAACTGACTTGAATTGACCAAGATATTACTACTTCTAAGAGTAGTTCCCAATGTGCCTATTTGCTCGTTATGTTTTTACAAACAATCTTATGTAACTATTGTATGGTGTTCCCCTTCTCTACAAGAAATTGTACTGATAAGGTTTGACTGCTAAGTATTTCAGTTGGTGTGAGGGAAATATACTAGAAAAAATAAAATAATTATAAACTGGTGGGGTGGCAATTTCACAAATGTTATGTTTGTATATGTGGGAGCAAAAAAGTTGAGCTTACTAGTTTAATGTCTTTAACTAAAATTGTTAGTAAGGGCTAGGTAAATATATACCCTGTGACTTCATACACCAATATTTGAGAAACCAAACAACAATTAATCGAGTTTCAAATGAAGGAAGAGAAACTAACTAAATAAAAGTCAACTATGTCAGTGAGATCACACTTTCCACCTCGTCTCAAAGAGCTTCCTACAGTGCATTCCTGTTGAAACTCACACAATGATAGTTTGTTTTTCAATGCTTAGTCAGTGATATGACAAATGCAAATGGGATTGCACTTGGTTTGTGAAGAATGATGAATTGGCGATTTGTGGTTTGTGAAGAATGATGAATTGACGATTTGTAGTTGCAACATGAGATGTAGCAAGAGTTCCAATGTATATGCCATCATTTAGACAAGCCTCTTAGCACTAATGAGCACACTACAGCCTGTTGTTGTGAAGAAATGTCTCTTAGGAAGTTAGCATGTAATTCTCTTGCAATAAGCCTCTGAGAAGGAGGTTGCTAGGCGATTTGAGGACATACTTCATTTATCTCATCAACAACATGCATTGTAGCATTGTGATGCTGGCAGATCACTTCTTGAGGAGGATTTGGATTATTAAGAATGTGAACATTATACCTCTTTGATGATAGAAACGACCACTTTAACAATCACTTCAATGATATAAGCGACCACTTTAACAATCACTTCAAGTACATGATGTGTCTAGTTAACTTTCTGAGAAGAAGCCCTTGCAACAAAATCACAGTCTTATGCATGATGTCTAATCATACCACCATCAAAACATGATAAGGATCCTTGAGAATATTCTTCCATGTAAAGTTTAGATAAGTCTTGATGTTTATCAGTGTCATATATCATAATCACTTCATTTCTGCTTATTGTAGACTTCACTTACAGTATGCATCTAGGGAAGTATGTGGTCGTTGCACAAGGGAAAGCAAGTGAAAGTTTCGATACCATTGGTGATCCTAGCTTGAAAACAAGTGATAAACTAGCTAAAACGCTGCTAATAGTTCCTAATATACAATATACTGTTAAAACTATTTTCATAAGTCGGCAACAGTTCTAGTGCTAATTATAGTTCCAAGTAAAGGACATCTAGAATGAAGCATCTTTTGATAAATCCTCTATTTCTAATTCCAACAACTTAAAATCACTCACCCTGATTTTGGGTGATCCCATTTCTTGCCTGTCCCTCACCCATGGGATCCTAACACTTCATCGCTTTGGTCCTCACTCCTATTTTCCATGAACAAAATATCAATTGCAATATTTTCTGATAGAGATAAGGAAATCCATGAGTTAATGGATGAAAGGGAGGCTACCTTTTTGTGTAACAAAAATAGTCTCGTGACATTATTTCATTTTTTTTTGGGTAAAAATCAACAAATTTACACAATAATGTTGTGAAACCAAACGACTACATAATAAATTAAGGAACCCACACTTATCTTTCTCATAACAAATGTAAATGTTCATTGTAGAATTGCCTCTCCAATTTGAATCTTTTTGTATAATATTTCCTTAGCAAAACTATTTGGTGTAACATAATTTGACTCCAAAGAGCCTATTCAAGAGGTATGTTCAGTGGCTTGCAATGATCTTCAATTTATTTTATCAAACAATTTTTTTTATTATTATCGATGGATATGGTTTCACTTTTGGAAGAGAGGTGGCTTGGGTCTAAAATCTTTTTCTACTCCACATACCCATGGAAGCTACAAGATGTTATTTCAGAACCCTAAGTATACCGAGGCATCCATTCTCAAAGCCGACGCTTCCTTTTATTTTCTCATGGTTGCTCTCCTGAGAAGGGAGATTCAGGAGAGATGAGTTTAAGTACCAAGACTATGGATTGGAAATGAGTGGAGGGAATTTTGCGAATGGTATACAGTGTTTGACTCTGATATCTAAACTGAGAGAAGTTGCAGTGGATGTAATGGCAGAGGAGATGTTGAAGGGGCTTGCATCGGACTATGGGAATAAATTCCTCAAGATGGTCATAAGTTACGATGACACTTTGCCTATCTAGATTTATCCATTACTATTATTGCTTTCCTATACACCTACACCTATACATAGGCAGGCTTAGGCCTCCAAAGGCCCTTCCAAATTTGTTGGAAATGGGTGACAATAATTTAGTTTGTTCAGTTAAGAGTAACCGTGAAAGAAATGTATATATACCTTGTATTCTCATAGAGACTCAGTCCCACAGTTGTAAGGTGTTGTAATCTTCATTTATTGAATAATAAGGAAGACCGATACCATTGCTCCGTGGATGTTTTCCTCTCGAGGGTTTTACCACATTGAACTCTTTTGTTCATTGATGAATGTTTGTTAATATTTTCTATGTATTATTTTCTTTGTGAATCTCAGATCCAACAAGTGATACCAGAGCCTAAATGCTGAAAGAGATCGTGTAGGAAGGTAGGTGTTGAAGAAACCAGCGTGAAGAAGCCATGAAGTTGAAGAGTTTGTGTGCAGAGTCGCCTGGCTATGGAGAACCGTGAAGTTGAAGGAGATTTCTTGATATCCCATCGCTGCTAGTCAAAGCTGCTGAATGATCGCAGCCATGAAGGAGACCCTGTTGGAGTGTGGAGAAATGGAGGACATCGGGTGTGAAGTGATGCTGCCAGCTGTAGCCTGAAGACCCAATCGCAACCTGTATGGAGTCTGTCATTTGTTTTGTCAGTTTTTTTTTTAAATTTGATGCCGTTATTATTTATTGAAGTTTGGAATAAAAAGATTAAAGCCATGACATTTATTGGAAGATTTTGGAATTAAAAAATAAAAAACCGTGAAGCTTATTAGAAGTCTGGAAAAAAAAAGTTTTGAATATATATATTGTTAAAGAAAAATCGAAAGTCAAGTTTTGTGCGGGAAACTTTATTAAAAGTTTGAATATATAAAATCCAAAGTCAAGCGGGAAACTTTATTAAAAGTTTGGATATAAATATATATTTCCAATAAAAGTAACCAGCGGTGTTATTTAAAAATTTCTTGAGAAAATGGCAAAAACACAGAGTCTTAAATTTGAAATTGAAAAAGTCAATGGGAGCAACAATTTCAAGTTGTGGAAGGTCAAGATGAGAGATATGTTGATACAACAAGGAGTGGCGAAGGCACTAGTAGGGAAAACCAAGAAACCCTATGATATGTCTAATGAAGACCGGAATGAGATAGATGAAAAAGCTCTGAGTGTTATTCGATTATGCTTGGTCGATGATGTTTTATTTAACATTGTGTCTGAAACTACAGCAGCAGGTCTCTAGACAAAACTAGAAAGTTTTTATATGATTAAATCATCGTATGAAAGAAGGTACAAATTTTTTTGATTACTTGAATGCATTCAATACTCTTGTTTGTCATTTGTCTAGTATGGAAGATATTATTAGTTCTGAAGACAAGGCGATTTTAATGTCGTGCTCTCTTCCTGAGTCATGGGCACATTTTGTAACCTCTATCAGTTTTAGTTTTGTTGAGTCTATTACCTTTGATGATGTTGCGGGAGCCTTAATTTTTGAGGAAACTTGAAAGAAATCTAGTCTTGAAGGCTTGACATTAGAAGTAACGATAGCCAGGGGAAGAACCAATGAAAGAGGACAACATTCAAGGGGTACATCAAGATCAAAGTTGAAGGGAAAAAAGAGTAAATTGAAGTGTTGGTTTTGCAATAAAGCAAGACATATTAAAAAAGATTGTTGGAAATGCAAGCAAGCTTCTAGGAAAGAGAAATCTACAAATGAGGAAAACATAGCAGAAAATGATTCAAGTATGATTGATGAGGTATTAACTACTTCTACTATCTCAGAATATCATTATGGCTGGTTAGTTAATTCTGGAGCATCTCATCACATGTGTCTTCATAGAAGTTGATTTCATACATACCAATCTATAGATGACGGGATGGTTTATATGAGAAATAATGTTACATGTAAAACTGTTGGGATAGGGAGTACCAGAATTAAAATGTATGATGGGATTGTTAGGACTCTAACATATATGTGAGACATGTACCTAAACTAAGGAAGAACTTCATATCAATGGGAGTTCTTAATAATGCTGGTTACAAATTTGCGGTTCAAGGTGGAGTTATGAAGATATCGAAAGGTATCTTGGTTTTTATGAAGGAAAACAGAGTCGGGAACCTGTATAAACTTGAAGGGAGAACAGAAATCGATCATGCAACAGTAGCATCGGTTGGTGTAGCAGCCTTCACTCGTCTATGGCATCAGCGGTTAGGTCATATCAGCGAAAGAGGAATGAAGATACTTGCTGATCGAAAGTTGCTTCCTAGTTTAAAATTTGTAGATTTAAAGTTTTGTGAGCATTGTGTTTATGGTAAACAAGCTAGAAAAAAAATTAAATATGGAAAACACACTATTAAAGGTATCCTAGACTATCTTCATTCTGATTTATGGGGACCATCTCTTAGGATTTCTTATGGGGGATCATCATATTTCATCAGTTTTATAGATGATTACTCGAGGAAAGTCTGGATCTATTTGTTAAAGAGAAAAGCTGATGTTTTTGATATATTTAAGCAGTTTAGAGCTTTGGTTGAAAAGAGCACTGGCAAGTTCATTAAATGCCTTAGAACAGATAATGGAACCGATTTTACTCCTAAGGAATTTGATAATTATTGCAAGAAGGATGGGATCGAGAGGCATAAGACCACTGCTTACACTCTGCAGCAGAATGGCGTTGCTGAACGCATGAACATGACTCTTCTTGAAAGAGAAAGGAGTATGCTCAGTAATGCAAACTTGCAACAGGAATTGTGGGGAGAGGCATTGCTTACAGCTTGTTACCTGGTCAATCGATCACCATCAACGACCATTGACTGCGAAATTTCGGAAGAGGTATGGATAGGTCAACAATGTGATTACTCTAATCTTAGAGTATTTGATTGTGAAGCATATGCTCTTATTCCCAAAAATCACCATTCCAAACTAGACCCTAAATCAAGAAAATTAATCTTTGTTTGGCTATGGTGATGGTGTTAAGGGATATACATCGTGGAATCCTACTGTCCACAAAATCATCATAAACCAAGATGTAACATTTGTTGAACTTTCTCTATCAAATTTAGATGTGAGTAATGATTTGAAACAGGCTAATGTACCACAGTTTCAGTAAGCTCACTTTGATACTCAGTCATCTACAAAGGGGAATCATGAGAGATCTACACGGGACAGAACTTTTCCAAAGAGGTATGATGATTTTGTCACATCTGTTTCTTTCATTTCTAATGAAGGAGAACCTGACAGTTATCAAGAAGCATTGAAAGTGTCTCACAACGACAAATGGAAACTTTCAATGAAAGAAGAAATCGATTCTTTGGAAAAGAACAAGACATGGGATCTTGTGGAACTTCCAGATAGTAGGAAAGTGGTTGGCTACAAATGGGTGTACAAACTGAAGAAAGGAGTTGATGACAATGTACCAAAGTACAAAGTGAGACTGGTTGGAAAAGGGTTTTCTCAAAAAGCAGGTATTGACTTTCATGAGATTTTTTCACCAGTTGTAAAACTTGTTTCTATCATAATTTTGTTAACACTAGGGGCCTCATATAATTTGGAGTTAGAGAAGCTATATGTGAAAACAACTTTCTTACATGGAGATTTAGATGATGAAATTTTCATGGAACAACCAGAAGGGTTCGTTCAGAATCGCAACAAGAGGTTTGTTTGCAAGCTCAGAAAATCATTTTATGGCCTGAGGCAGTCTCCTAGGCAATGGTACAAGAAATTTGATTCTTTCATGGTGAGTTAGAATTTTACCAAGAGTGAGTATGATCATTGTGTGTACTTTAAAAAGTTGGAAAATGACATGTTCATTATTTTGGTGTTATATGTTGATGATATGCTTGTCGCAAGCAAGAGCATGTTTGAAATCAGCAGGTTAAAGCCTTAGTTGTCTAGGACATTTGATATGAAGGATCTAGGAGCAACAAATCAGATCTTGGGCATGCAGATACATAGAGAGAGGAAAAATGGCAAGCTGTGGTTATCACAACAGAAGTATGTGGATAAAATACTTCAGAGATTCGGTATGAATGAGGTGAAACTTGTTAATATCCCTTTAGCTTCTCATTTCAATATTTCTTCAGGTTTTGAGTCCTAAAAATGATGAAGAAAATTAGTATATGTCTCATATACCATATGCTAATGCAGTAGGAAGTCTAATGTATGTGATGTTAAGTACAAGACCAGATATTTCACATGTAGTTGGTGTTGTTAGTAGATACATGGCAAATCCAGGAAAAGAGCATTGGGCAGCATTGAAATGGGTGCTTCAGTATCTAAGAGGAACAAGAAACTATTGTATCGCTTTTGATGGTTGTAGTGATGAATTCTATGGTTATGTTGATTCTGATTTTGTAGGTGATTTGGACAAGAGGAGGTCCACTTCACGTTATGTCTTTACTCTTGCAGGTGGAGCTATTAGTTGGATGTCAAAGCTTTAGAATATTGTTGCTTTATCCACTACAGAAGCAAAATATATAGCTGCTTCACATGCTTGCAAAGAGGCAGTCTGGTTAAAAGGTTTGCTGGGTGAGTTAAGAAAAGTTCAAAACACTATAAAAGTTATCCCTGTAAAATACCATTTTGTTAGACATGTTGTTGATGAAGGTGGAGTGGTTCTTGAAAAGGTTCACACTAAAAATAATAGTGCATACATGTTCACGAAGCTGGTTACTTTAGAGAAGCTGCTGTGGCTTGCAAGAAAGGTGATAGATAAAGCAATGAGCAAGTTATCGGGTAAATTGTTGTCAAGGTGGAGATTGTTGGAAACAGGTGACAACCGTTCTCTGGGTAGCTGCATAACGGACTTACCGAATTATTTTAGTTTCTTCAGTTAAGAGTAACCGTGAAAGAAATGTATATATTTCTTGTATTCTCGTAGAGAAGAGTCGAAGAGTTGTAAGTTGTTGTAATCTTCATTCATTGAATAAAAAGGAAGACCGATACCATTGCTCCGTGGATGTTTCCCTCTCGGGGGTTTTACCACAGTAAACTCTTGTGTTCATTGATGAATGTTTGTTAATATCTTTTGTGTATTATTTTCTCTATGGATCTCAGATCCAACAAATTTTTGCATAATTATTTTCAGTGATCGTTTCTGCACACTTAATGTTTTGATCTATTCATGTAATTCCCCATTTTCTTTGATCAACTGTCCAAAGAAGAATTGAATTTATAAATGGTTGAGCATGTTCCTTTTTTACTTGTAATGCCTCTCTACTATGAGATCAAAATTTTTACTCTAGATCACATCACATCACATCCGATTAGATATGCAATCTATCTCTCTTGATTTAATGATTGATGAACATGTAATTCCCCATTTTCTTTCATAACTGTCTGTTGAGGCCCGAAAATTCGCAGGCAGCAACAGTAAGGGATTCTCCCCAATCAATGTTCCCAACTAGCCCGTTGACTGTTTGGTATAGGGAATCTGTCCGGTTTGCGATCCGGCTACCGTAGGTCAAGTACAAACAAAGGGCTTTACCGGTTACGGCCCGGTCCACCGAGTTTTTGTATTTTGACTTAAATTATGAAATGCAAGTGCCTAATTAACAATGCAAGGTGATAAAGATACAAGGAGCAGCCACAATGTGATGCGCAGGTTCTTACCTCTCGTCTTAAGGCTCACAAGCATCCAAATCGCATACTAACTACCTAAACTATCCCTAGGGAGCAGGATTATCATTCATGGGTGAGTAATACATTTTGTACATGCATTATGAAGAGTTACAGATAGCTAATACTTCTTTCAAGACACACGAACAATTACAGATATTTAAACAACCAGATAGCCAATTGTTTTATGAACAACATTCATTGCCCACAGTGGAAAACATCACAGAATATACTGAAAGACATTCAACAAGAACATAGGTTCAGGCAGTTAGAACGCCCTCACAGTTAATGAAACACAGCTGAAAATGAAATAGTTCCTCTTCAACATTGCTCATTTAATCGCATTGATACATTCCACATTTCACTTTCTCCAACAGGCAAAAGTTGCAGTTTCTGATTGTAAAACAAAATAGTTCCTCTTACAAGCAAAGGGTTTACAAGTTTTTCTAGGGAAAAAGCCCCTTTCTAAGTTCTAACTTTCAAGTATTAAACTATAGCAACCGATCGTTTGGGCTTACCCCCAAACGTGTGACCTTCCAGTTCTTCCAACGCTTCATATTCTTTTGTGTTGTCTGTATGCACTCATGAACCTTTTAGTAACGGACACACAGTCCGGTTTGTGCCTTTAGCATTATTGACTTCGCCTTTTGCTTCGATGGCCCTTTTGGCGATCCGATCGGTCTCCTTTTGATCCTTGCCAAACTGCTCTTCTACGTCTTCGCGCATCATTTCCTTACGTCCACCTGCAATTAATCCATGTGCATTATTCATCGGGACTGCGTTACAAAACAAAGCAGCAGATTATACAAAATGAAATGGCTACTCCACAGGAAATGGCCAGGTGCACCACGGCGGAAGTCGGAAGGATACTGACGTCGGAAGTCAAAGGCTGCGCCCAGCCGCAACGGCGGAAGAGGAAAAGGATATAGCCTCCGATTCAAAGATGTGGGCAGGAAAACTTAATCGGAAGCCGGAAAGGTTTGGACATAGGAAGCCAAAAGACTTTCCCAGCCGCAACGGCGGAAAGGAAACATACTAAACTCAGGCGAAAAGCGAGTGGGAAGACCCTCAATTGGAAGTCGGAAGACATTACATCGGGAGCTAAGTTACTTTCCTAGCCGCAACAGCGGAAGAGAGAAGACTAAGACACGCGACCTTCGGGCGGGAAAATTCCAAATCGGAAGTCAGAGCACTTTGCACTTCGGATGCTAAACTGCTTTGGGAGCCGCAACGGCGGACGAGGAAAAGATTATAGCTTCCGATCCAACATAAAATGACGCCCGATCACAAGAAACTTAAGTGTTTGAAAACTCAAAAACGGCGACGGTTAAACTAATTCACCTCAGAGACGATGGTTTATTCAAAGGGCAACTGATCTGATGAGTCTCTGGCTAGCAGCCCAAATTCAATTATACAACCCACAACAAAATCTTAACACAAGCATCCTCTGAAAACAGGCCGCAAATTAATCTTTAGAATCAACCAAAGTTAAAGCAAGACCAAACATTCATGGATCAAACGAAGTCAGAGCAACTCTAAATGATGAGGAGGGGCCCAAAATTTAAGAAAGTTGGGGAGAACAGTTGCAGCTGCAACACTGTCCAAATCAGAATTGAATTTGTAAATTGTTGAGGACTTATCCTTTTTTTCTTGTAATGCCTCCCATTGTTTTGCGAAATCATAATTTTTACTCTAGATCACATCAGATAGGATCAGATATGCAATCTATCTTCTTGACATAAATCCGATCAGATATGCAATGTGTCTGTTAATTACTTTGGGAAGCTTATATTTGTAATTGTCATTCAAGCTAGATTTGAAACCAAAAAAAAGTGTAAAGGCTTTTGAATCATTGATTTGATTAAAATGGCTATGTAACTATTCAATATAAATTTCTGAATTGTTAGAATAATTCGTCGGGATTATTGTAAATAGATAGGAATATGAATAGATAGGAAGGTGAAAAGGCTGGTTTTCAACCGCCACATCTAATGTATAAATAATAGCTTTTGGCAATGTAATAAACATCGAATCGGGAGTTATACCTAACAACTGGTATCAGAGCAGGTTGTCTGCCATAACTCCTGCTGCATTTCTGCGCCCTCCTGGCTGCCAGACTGCCTGCCAGTCTGCCCCTGCGCGCATTCATTATGTGTGTTTATTTTCTTAATGAAGAGCCTAACCCTAAGTTTTATCCATGATCTCCATTCAGTTTTCGTTGTTGCTGTTTGTGAGTATATCTCTGGTAAACCCTAATTTATCCTACGATTTGTGTATTAGTGTGACTGCGTTGTTGAGTTTGTGCGTTGAGTTAAACCCTTCTTTGCCCTAGTTTTATGCGTGAAGGCACTCCTGTGAGGACCTGCGTGGAGAAGGAAGGCGCGGTCTGTTATCTTCTCTCTGGCCCTTTCGTTCTTCCCAGCGTGGACAGAATGCATCAAATTCAAGTGATAATGTTGGCCGGAGGAATCCTGGATGGTTTTTTGAAGACGGCCCTTGGAGGTTCAGCTGAGTCAAGAAAATTACTCCAAGATGTTGCCTGTAAATACTGATTACATGGAGTTAGCCCCTATGTGATTTTTTAATTAAGGGCAGCGTATTTGAATTATGTTGCAAAGCTCAAGCTGGATTCTGTTTTCGCTTTTTCCTTGTAAAGAGCTAATTTTCTCGGTTAAGAGATTGTTTGATATATGTAGTGCGCTGATATATAATGTGTTTTGAGCTAGCTTCCTGCGTTTTGAGCTAGCTAGCTGTCTGCCTGCCTAGCTGGTGATTTGAAGGGAGAAAACTGGTGATGATACATGTTGCTGGCGTTTTGAGCTGTTTAACCCATTGCACAGTCACGTTGAAGACTCTTGCTGCTGGTTGTGTGCCTGGCGTGCCTCCGCTCCCTCTTCAGGCTTCTGATCAGTGGTGAAGTTGCTACGACCTGCTACACCGTCCACTGCTACATCCAGTTCGCTGCACAACATTGAGACTGCATTGGAGACTGCCTGGCAGACTGCCTGGTGCTGCACTGAAGACCAGCGTGGAGTGAACCTGAAGAGCTGCATGGAGAGATTGTGCTGACTGCGTGTAGCCTGAGCGTGAAGGCTGTGCTTGAAGACTGACCCCGTGGAGAACCGCCTGTCTGCGTTGGAGATAATGCGTTTTGGGAACGCATAAACCCTAATTTTACCCTAGTTTTATGCGGGAAGTTTAATGTGACATTTTCTTTTGCATGAAGACGTGAAGAGCCTGCGTGAAGAGGTGAAGAGACTACTGACTGATTTTTATGCTGCTGAAGACTACGTTGATCATCTAAGAGCTGCGATGGTCATGTTGTAAGAGCTGCGACTTGTGATTACCTGCCTGGAGCTGTGAGCTGCGACCTACGAACGTGGAGCTGTGAGCTGTGACCTGCGAGCTGTGAGCTGCTGCCCATTGAGCATGTTGTATGAATATTATATGTGACCATAGAAGACTACGTGGAGTCTGATCATACATATATATTATATTTTGTGAACTACGACCCAGTTTTTGGTGAAATCCAGAGCTGCGATTTCAATGGTATGCCTGTTGTATTTTTTGGTTGATACCTGATTGGTTTGCAAAGGAGGAGGACTTGAAACATTTATGTGCCCCTTGATCTGAACTTTAGTTGTAGAATCTTTGCAAAATTCTGCAAATACCTAAACCCTAGGATGCATTCGTACATAATGGGTTTTGCTCAAGTTTCTTAAGGCACACTGAGTCAAAAATTAAATCTGTATATATGAATTGGATGCCTGAACAGTTATCATAATTTTTTAACATGCCCTACTGGATAAAACTGGCATGCATTTGTTGTCATGGACCTCGAATTTAACATGCATCGAAGTGACTGAGAATAGTCTGCAAATATTTTCATGATGCTGTTGTATGAGCTGCGACTGTGAAGATTATTTGAAGATTGAAGACTCGTTGAAGAGCTGCATGCGTTGGTGGAAAGAGCTGCCTGAGCTGCGTGGAGCTGAATGTGAAGATTATATCCTTGTATTTGCTGCTGCTGTGGCCGAATTGATATATTTTGTATTAAAGAAGCCTATGTATGACATAGCATGGAATTGTTGCGTTTCTTTTTCTTTCAATTTGTAACTGTGCTTTGAAACTAAAGCTGTAACCTGCATGAGAAAATTGTTGGTTAATTGTAGCATTGACTGTATTGTAAAAGTGCAGAGACTCAGACTGCATTGTGCACAGAATTTATATATTGAAATGATATAGAAATTAAATATAGAGTAGCTGCAAGATTGTTTTGATAGGGCTGATAGGTTGCAGAATCATATTGTAATATGTAAAGGAGCAGGAATATAAACCTGCATCCCATATTTTTTCTAAAGCATTCTGTAAGTTATAGTTTCCAGTTAGAGATGCACTCTTTGGCATCTAGTATTGATGCTGCCCTTGCTGGCAAAGACCAATCCAAAGACCCTTCCAAGGGAGTTTTCAGCAAGAGAGGCAGAGGGGGCAGAAGCAAAAGATCAAAGTTGCAGTGCAAGCGTTGCGGAA
>LPNX010202071.1:62764-125864 GCA_001517045.1 Pseudotsuga menziesii
CAGTCTATCTTCGACATTGTTCCACGAATGATCAAGTTGCAGACATCTTCACCAAAGCGCTTGGACGAGAAAAGTTTGAAAAATTCAGAAACATGCTCGGACTTACGAACATCCCTTCAGATTAAGAGGGGGATTGTTAGAATAATCCGTCGGGATTATTGTAAATAGATAGGAATATGAATAGATAGGAAGGTGAAAAGGCTGGTTTTCAACCGCCACATCTAATGTATAAATAATAGCTTTTGGCAATGTAATAAACATCGAATCGGGAGTTATACCTAACAACATGAATGAATAAAATTAGATTAATCAAAGTCATAAAAATTGCCAAAAAAAATAAAGCTTCCATTGCAAAATGAGCACTTTTATTTTTTTTTTATTGTTTTATAAAAGGTTTTGTACAAGATCCAAAAATTATTAATTTTGTTGTGCATTGCACTTCAGAAGTGAGTAGTGTTTCAATGTGTTGTTTAAGCACACGCATCTAAAAATATTTATATTCAATGGAAAAGAATGAAAATGTGCAGTTTTAAAAGTTTTGTTAATTCTATTTTTCTGAGTGTTCAATAAATCTAGAGTTAATTTAAATTTGAAAATTAAATAATAAATTGATACACACAATGCTTTGTTTAATAATTATTTGAAAATTGATACACAGTAACAATGAAGCTCTTGTTGATACACAATGTTTTGTTTTTTGTATTGTGAATTGACAGAGACGAGTGGAAGCTTTTGGATGATGTCGTGAAATGCGTGCGTAGAAGGGTCAGCAAAATAGGGTTGGATGTGGCCAGATATCCAATCGGTCTTGAAGAAAAAGTCCAAGAATTTGAAAGGACTGTGCTATGGAATCAGCGGCAGAGTGGGAAAGTGGAGGTTCTGGGGATTGTGGGCATGGGTGGATTAGGCAAAACAACACTAGCCAAGCATCTCTTCAATAAGGAAATTTCCAATTTTGATAAGTCCTGCTTTCTATTTGATGTAAGAGATAATGCAGGGAAAGGGTCTTTAAATACCTTGCAGACAAAACTTATAAAGGACCTAGTTCAAATAGATGTGGAGATAGACCACGTCGATAAAGGCATAGAGATGCTCAGAACCTATCTCAGAACTTCTCAGCATGCATTAGTAGTTTTAGATGATGTAGATCATGTAGATCAGTTGCATGCGTTTTTGACAATAAAGGACGTCCTTCCTTCGGATAGCTTAATTTTGGTTACATCTCGCGACAAGGATGTCCTCACAAGTTCAAGAATAGCAGAGGCGTCAATCTATAATTTGACGGGCCTCAACGAACAATACTCTCAACAGCTCTTCTGCTTGCATGCCTTCTGCCAGCCTCATCCAACTTCAGGGTTCAAAGTTCTTGTTGATGAGTTTTGCAGGGCCTGCGATGGATTGCCCTTGTCCTTAAAAGTGTTTGGGGGGCTTCTTTGTGAAAAGAGTGACAAATCTTATTGGAAAGGCCTATTGGATAAGCTTCGCCTAACAAAACTTCCGAATGAGATTCTGCGGAGGCTCAAACTGAGTTACGATGCACTAGAGAGAGACGAAAAGCAAGTATTCTTAGACATTGCATGTTATTTCATTGGAGAAGACATGGATATGGCCATAAGAATATGGGACGGATCAGGCTGGAGCGGTTTGGTGGGGCTTTTAAATCTGCAGGCCAAGTGCCTTGTCGAGGTGGACGGGGCAAATACCTTAAAAATGCACGATCACCTGCGAGACATGGGAAGACAAATTGCGGATCAGGAAAAGTCTTCTGGAGTAATCCCGCATCGTCTTTGGCGTGTGATTGAGGACATTCCTGATTTGTGGCAACGATCATCTGTAAGTGCTTCAATTATTCAAAGAAATTTAAGTTTTCTTTATTCAACCCGAGCACTTGTTTGTTTCTAACGAATGAACAGGTAATAACCGAGGTGCGCGGAATTAGGACGGTCTCTAGGTTCTCTCTGTACCGAGAAACCGCCTCAGGATCTATAGGTTGGCGTGATCAGGTGTTGGGAAAGCGCCTCAGGAAGCTGAATGACTGTGCACCGTATAGTTTCAGTAATTTACAACTTGTTGCAACTGGAGATGGTCATTTAAAAAGCATATTGAGAAGGGTTGAGTCGCCAAATCTAATATGGCTGCGCTGGAATAACTGTCCTTACACTTGCCTGCCTTCCTGCATTACGATGAAGAATACAAGGGTTTTAGAAGTGTCAGGAAATAAATTGAAAAGACTTTGGCGACCAGAATCTCAGGTTAAAGCTGCTTAAGCTGGTTCTGTGTTTATTCCTTCCATTATTATTTGCTGCTCTATTTTATGGTAGATTATTGTTGTTATCCATATAGTAGCACAGGGTCTGAAAATTTGAACAGACTTTGGCGCCCAGAATCTCAGGTTAAAGCTGCTTCTGTGTTTATTCCTTCTATTATTATTTACTGGTAGATTATTGTTATTATCCATATAGTAGCACAGGGTCTGAAACGCGTGAGGATTTTGTAGATGAAAATAATCATATCATAAATATTGCGTTGCAGGCACCTCTGGAGTTGCGAGAGCTGACTATTTATTCTCCTCTTTTAAAGTTTCCAAAGTCTATTGGGCAGCTGAAACACATCGAAAAGATTGTGGTGAAGAGGAGTAATCTCAAATCGCTTCCAGAAGAATTTTGTCGACTGCGCTTGCTGAAGTACCTGGATCTCTCTGAGTCCAAGCTTTTGCAAATGCTTCCAGATGCCTTCGGGAACTTAATTCGCCTTAAACATCTTAATCTGAGGTTTTGCTCGAGTCTGGCCCTGTCGGAGGAAACATTTGCAAATATCACCACGCTCGAATATTTAAATCTCGAAGGCTGTCGTAATGTGGGAACATTGCCTCGCGAAGTCATACATCAATTGTCCCTGGAGTACTTATCTGTGTATGTTGCGGGTTTGAAAGAATTTCCTGAGGATATCGGAAACCTCAGGAGTTTGGAAGTTCTTGAGATAGAAAGCCCTTTGTTGAAAATGCTGCCATGTTCATTCTTTACCCTAAGCAGCTTGAAGGTGTTGCGGCTTCGTAAGTGCGCCGAATTGAAGTCTTTGCCCGAATCGTTGGGAATGTTGACCCAGCTGTCAACATTGATGATAGAGAAGTGTGGAATAGAGTCCTTACCTGATTCGTTGGGACTGTTGACGCAGCTGTCAACATTGACGATGGAGGAGTGTGGAATAGAGTCCTTACCTGATTCGTTGGGACTGTTGACTCAGCTGTCAACGTTGAAAATAAGAGGCCGTTTGTTAAAAATGCTACCATGCTCATTGGGTACCCTAAGCAGCTTGAAGGAGTTGACAATAGCGTTGTGCCCACAATTGAAATCTTTGCCAGATTCGTTGGGACTGTTGACTCAGCTGTCAAATTTGGAGATAAAGTGGTGCCAAGGATTAGAGTCCTTACCGGCAGAAGTGGTGAAGTTGAACAACCTGGTAACCTTAAGAATACTGGACTGTCCGTTACGCGAGCTGCCGTTGAAAAAGGTGGTGGAAGGAGAAAGAGGTGACATTGAGTTGTCCCGACTGGAAGGCTTAGAAATGCGGCATACAAAAGTGTCAGAGATATCCTTTCTTGAGGGTGTTTGTCCCACCCTTAGATATCTCACCATCGAATATTGCGATGATCTGGTAGAGGTTGGAGCACTGCCACCGACACTCACAATGTTGTCTATATGGGATTGTGGTCAGCTGAGGAAAATGGAAGGGCTTTGGAATCTTACGAACCTTCAGGAACTCGACATCAGATGGTGTGCTGAAGCCGAGGAGCTGCCAGGTCTTGAAAGGTTGATATCTTTGGTTGTGTTCAAGGCTGACAGATGTTCAAAGCTAAAAAGAATAGTGGGACTAGGGCAGCAGCACACAGAACTTCGAGAGCTGAACGTGTCTTCCTGTGTTGCACTAGAAGAGATGGCAAGCCTGGAGGATTTGAGGTCGTTGAAGAAGCTTAATATTGGTGACTGTCCCAAACTGCAGTGGGGCGAAGGAGTGATGAAGCAGTTGCACAAACGATTGAAAGGACTTAGAGAAGGAGGAGATAGAATTGGGGCAGATTCAGAATTACATTTGTTGTCGTCGCTAACAAATCTTGAAAGGAAGATTGCAGTTTGTTTATTAAATTTGGGCAATTTTGGTAATTTTTAGAATATTATTGCAATTTTCGTAACTGCTATTACTGTAATTTTTATAAAACCCACTTTACATACGGTTCCCACTATTATAAAACCCACTTTACATAGGGTTCCCACTATTCTGTGTATTTTTTATTTTTTATTTTTTTCTTTAAATTTATGAAAATAATTATAAGGAAATAATAAAATCTGGATCGAGTATTACGTTTCTCGATTGCGTATTATTTTAAACAAATAGCAAGAGTTGATGGATGTTATATTAAACAAAGAGTGGTCATTTAAATGAATATTTGGTATTTACAAATTTCTTATTTATTTGGAAAAGTCAAAATTTTTCTTTTATAATTAACAATGAAGAAGATGATATATAGTTTAAATTTATCTATTTGAAAGTTTTATGTAATTTTATTTAAATGTTATTAAAGTTATTTTTTTTAATCAGTTTAACGAGTTTGAAAGGTAGATTTGATATGTTTAGTAAGTGTTTTCTAATGAATGTAGAGTATATTATTAGTTATTTTACTTATATAAAGGTGAGTGCAAGCTAATGCTCGGGTCACTTTTGGCACGTTAGATGCAATAGAAAACTGAAAAATCAAGCATCTCTCAACTTAATTGTATTTCTTCAGATATTTACACAAAATATCTTGCTTTGAGTAAAAAATATTAAATGTAGGAAATTGAATCACGTTTTCGAATATCTAAGGTTTATGTATTGAAAATTTTTATAACTATGTCAAGTTTCATTTTTTTTAATAGTCACTTTTTATTTTTTATTTTTTAGGCAAATGATAAGGTATATGTTTTTGTGGGTGCAACCTTTGAGGGCCTAAATGATCTTTTCTGGATACAAAAATTGGCAGGCATGTACAAAACATATAGCACTAATGCAGTACTATTTTTCGAAAATAAAATTAGTAATTTTTAATTTTTTTATAATTATCTAAGCAATCATTCCTCGAAAATGGTACATCTTTTGTGGGTGTAGCCTTTGAAGGTCTTAATAAAATAATCATGAAATGGGTTTTTTATAGAATGTAGAGGTCAGTGTCTTCTAGTGCACCATATAATTTATTATTAAAATGATTAAGAATTGAAAAAGTTATGGAAAAAACACTAACAACATGTTTTTTGACTTAAGGAGTTAGGACACAATAGAAATTGAAAAAAATAGGAACATATAATATTTTTTAATAAAAATTACATATTTAGAATCTGCATAAAAAATGCTATTTATTTTTAAGATTTTGTAAAAAATGATTGTGTGTAGCATACTGTAACAAGTGCGTAAACAATGATTTCTTTAGAAACTCGAAGAAATGCCCAATTAGCTATGGTTTATCATATACCATAGGTTTGGTATTACTGAAGCAAATTCCAAACCATACACATAGGACTATTGGTGACATGCGAGCAAGTGAATTGGCATGTTTAAATTCAAATTACATTTCCCTCCCTTATAGAATTGGAAAACTCTTGCGCGTTATAGAACTACAAAACGCGCGTGCGTTATAGAACTACAAAACGTGTGCGCATGTTTAAATTCAAATTACATTTCCCTCCCTTATAGAATTGGAAAACTCTTGCGCGTTATAGAACTACAAAACGCGCGTGCGTTATAGAACTACAAAACGTGTGCACGTTATGTAGTTCTATAACGCGCACGGGTTTTGTAGAGCTAAAAATCTAGCACTATATGCAATATATCAAATGTATGTATAATAGTTTAGAGGGGGTGTTGAAGGGTTAAGGGCCTAGGAGGATGTTGAAAGCTCAGGTGGGGATGGTTAATAGTTGAGATGGGGTGGGGAAGGGTTAAGGGCCTAAGAAGATGTTGGACATTCAAGTGGGGATGGTTAATAGTTGAGAGGGGGTGGAGAAGGGTCAAGGGCCTAGGAGGATGGTGTAAGTTTGAGTGAGTATGGTTAATAGTTGAGAGGGGGTGGGGAAGGGTCAAGGGCCTAAGAGGATGTTGTAAATTCAAGTGGAGAAAGATGAATGGAATGAGAACATTATGGGTTACAAGGGTGAAGGGGAGTGGGGATTGAGAGGATTATTAGGAGGAGGAGAGGTGTTGAAGAAATATAGGGTTAGAAGTAGTACGCCAAACTTGAGTGACAAAGGGGGATAAGGTGGAGGGGAGGAAGTGGGTGATGTTTTGATGAGAGAGAGGATTGGTGAATGGAAAGGTGGATATGGAGTATTAGAGGAGGAATAGGATGTGTTGGAGGAAAGAGGTGAAGGAGGGGGGAATGGAAGAGATGGGAATGAGATGCGATAAACCAGAGAATAAGGGTCATAACGAGGTAGGGGGTTGAGGAGAAGGAATAAGTTGAAAAAAAAGAGGAAGGAAGTATAAGAGAGAGAGAGAGAGAGAGAGAGAGAGAGAGAGAGAATGATGTGGAGAGAGTATGAGAGAGTATAATATAGAGAGGGAGGAGGGGGTCTGAGGGAGGGATGGAGATAGAGTGAAAGAAATAGATAGTGAGGGAGCAATAGAAGTTGTGTGTGTGTGAGGCAGGGTCGAGGGCTCGACATAAGGACAGAAAGGGGGCATGTTCACACACACATAAAGAGAGAGAGAGATGGTGTCCAAGACAGAGGGTGGAGGGTTGGAGGATGGAGAGAGAGGGAGGCTGTGAAAGAGAGAAACATGGAGAGGGAGGGTGAAAAGAGATAGGGAGGGAGGGATACAAGTTGAGAGTGTGAGAGAGGGAGAGGATAGGTAGATGAATAATTCCATGGAGGGCTAGTAATTAAAGGAGAAGGGAGGGAGATATTGATAGAGGGAGGTAAATAGAAGGTGGAGAGAGAGGGATAGACAAAGGGATTTTGTGAGAGAATGGGACACACACACACACACACACAGATTATGTGGGAGAGAGGGGGATGGGTGCGCGACAAAGGGAGAGGGGAAGGGGAGAGAAATAGAGAGAGAGAGAGAGTGATGGAGGAAAGGATAGTGAGAGAGGTATATAGAAGGTGGAGATAGATTATGAGATATGGGAAGAGAGAGAGAGAGAGAGAGAGATTGTGTGAGAGAGAGGAAGGGAGGGGTGAGCGATAAAGAGGGAGGGGGTGAATGAGAGATAGATTGATATGGAGGGAGGTATAGTCAGAGAGGTATATAGAAGGTGGAGAGAGACCATGAGAGAGGGGGGGTGACGAAGTGACACATACACACATATATAGAGAGAGAAAAGGGGGAGGGAGACATGGATACACACACACAAAGAGAGAGAGAGTGTGTGGTGGAGGGAGGGATAGTGAGGGAGTTATAGTGAAGGTGGAGAGAGGTTATGAGAGAGGTGAATGAGGGAGGGACACACACACACACACACATAGAGAGAGATAGACTGTGTGGGAGAGAGAGGGGGGAGGTGTGATAAACAACGAGAGAGGGGGAAGGGGGAAACAATAAAGAGAGAGTGATGTAGGGAGGGATAGCGACGGAGGTATAGACAAGGTGGAGAGACATTTTGAGAGATGGGGAGTGAGAGAGGGACACACACATATGCATAGAGATAGATAGAGAGAGGGAGGCTGTTAGAGAGAGAAGGGGAAAGATGCACACACATACACATAGAGATAGAGAGAGATGGAAATACAAAGTTAGGGAGGGCAAGTGAGTAAGGCATATAGGGATAGTGAGTATGGCACATGTGTATCCATAGATGCTAGAAATATTATTTAGGGATCGAGTCTTGTATTTCCTCCCTTGACCATGTTGAGGACTTAATACCCATATATAATGCTCAAAACCTCTTAAAGGCATATGCATATTTTCTTGGAGACCGAGCATAACTTGAGTAGGTCATATGTGGTGCTTCAAGGAATTGTTCATTAACATGGGTGCCTCAAAAATTCCATTATGGCCTAAGGAATGGACATATTCCCTCAAACATGTCTTAGAGTTCCCATACCTGGTGCTCAAAACCACCTAATTCTACTAACATCCATATTCATAGTCCAAATATACCTATGAGATGGAATTTGTGATTTTTTTAAGGCATCCTTCCTATCCATGGATGCATAGAAGCTTTAGATAGGGTCTAAGGCCATAGTTTCCTCCCCTTACTATGTCCATGTCCTTCAGATGCATACCTAGTGCTCAACAAATGATGATGGCATGCATATCCTGATTAAGATTCAAATGATTCACTTGCAACGTCATGTGTGGTGGTTGGAGGAATCAATTTTGGCCCTAAATGGTTAACAATGTCGTTTAAGGCCTAAGGACAAAGTGTTCCCTCCACCCATGTGAAGGGGCCTAATATCTGTACTTATTGCTAAAAATGTTCTAATGGCACTAATATCCCGGTTTCAAGGTAAATGAAACCACGGAAGGATCTATTGAGGTTGTTCAACACATCATTCTTGGCTCTAGATGGATAGAAGCATCTTTTAGGGGCTAAGGCCTAGGTTTCCTTCCTTATTATGTCTAAACTCCTAAGACATGTACATAGTATTAAAAACCCCTAATGGTTCCCATATCCCCATTCAAAACAAATCTATCAACATGAGAGTTCATCTATGGTGATTCAAGGTGTTGTTCATGGACCTTGAGCCCTAAAATCTGGTTTACAACCTAAAATTAAAGCTCTATGTACCAACCATGATTAACACCTTATCCTCCATATCTAATGCTAACAAAACGTTATATTTTTAACATTAAGCTAGCATAACATTAGGATCTTTAATTGAGAGAACAACAAGCATATTAATCAAACACAAGAGACAATGAACATAGTGTTTTTCCTCGAGGAAACCATAAATGGAGAAAACCCGGCAACTTCCTCAGAGATAAAATCAGTACCAAATTAAAACCCAAAAAAGTAAGTGATCTCTCGACAGCAGTAACCTTCTTTCTATCTAGCCCCAGTGTCTTCTCCTTCCTCAACTATGCGCTACACTTGAGTGTGTGTGAGATGTGTACTAAATAGAGAGTCTAGCTCTCTATTTATACGAATCTCGACATGACTCACTAGGGCCGACCTCTCTAGGAGAGTCTAATAGCCCTAGTGCCCCGAAACTGCGGGGACTTTAACCCTTAGACAATAGGAGGGTTACCCACAATGACTTGACATGACTTGTTTACATTACAGATCCTCTCGATAGGAACATCGAGGCATGACATGACACAAGTAGATATTGGAATAAACATTGGGTTACAATATATAAGAAACACAAGTGAATACATTTCGAAGTTACAATTACATCAACACTCCCTCTTAACTAGGAAGGTATTCTCTCGACACAATTTTCATCACTGGTCTTCTTCTCTGGATCATCTCGTCATCTACATCTTCAAGTCATCTTCATCTTCGGATCTGGATCATCACTAGATCTGGATCATCATCACTGTATCTGGATCATCACTGTATCTGGATCATCACTGTATCTGGATCATCACTGGACATCATCACTAGATCTGGATCATCACTGGATCTAGATCATCACTCGATCTGGATCATCACTGCTGGATCATCATCACTAAATCATCACTGGTGCTATCTCATGATTATTCTCGTCATAGGAAGTTCTACAGAGCCAGCCCTTTTTCATGTTGGTTGTAGGCCTAACCTCCATGTAGGTCTTCTTCAGTGCTTATATCTGACACCAAGTCAAAATGGATCGCCTAGCACTTACATATGACCTACTCGTTAGAAAGGCACGCCCAGCACTCACATCTGATGATGTAGGAACCAATCCTATAATCACATCAGAAAGGCCCAACACTCATATTTAGCCATACGGGAACACATCCTGCAACTATGCTAAAAAGGATCTGCTCTTCCACCCATGTGGGAACACATCCTGCAACCATAATGAAAGAACTCTGTACTTACATCCACCCATGCGGGAACACATCCTGCAACCATGATGGAAGGGCTCTGCACTTACATCCACCCATGCGGGAACACATCTTGCAACCATGATGGAAGGGCTCTGCACTTACATCCACCCATGCAGGAACACATCCTGCAACCATGATGAAAGGGCTCTGCACTTACTTCCACCCATGCAGGAACACATCCTGCAACCATGATGGAAAGTCTCTCAACCCTAGGTTGAGGGTTCCTGGTAACTAACCAGGTGCCTCCGTTCTCCAAGAGAATGGAAACAACCCTTATATCTAATCAAGTGCGAACACATCCCTCAATAACATCATAATGGCCATGTGCTCACATCTGATCATGTAGGAACACATCCTATAGTCATATCAGAATAGCCCTTAGTCCTAGACCAAGTATTCCTGGTACCGTCACCAGGCAGCTCCATTCCAAGAATGGAAATAGCCTTTATATTTGATTATGTAGGAACCAATCCTACAGTCATATCAGAATGGCTTAGCACTCATATCTTACATGGAAGGAACTAATCCTCTCACCATGACAAAATGGACCAGCCCTTACATATGACCATGGAAGGAACCAATCCTCTCACCATGTCAGAATGGCTCTGGGTCTCATCATTTTCCCTTGGAGGAAACCTCGATCTGGAGAACACCAAGCTTCTCCCTAAAGTACTCGAACTTCACCCTAGCTAATGGCTTCGTCAACACATCAGCTACCTATTCCTCCATTGCAACATACTGGAGCTTCACTACTCCCCTTTGCACCTTATATCCCTGATATAGTGATACTTGACCTCGATATGATTTGACTTGTCATGGAACACTGGATTATCTGACAACTTCACGCAACTCTGGTTGTCACAATGTATACAAGTAGCATCCAACTGGAGATCAAATAAATCAGACAGTAGCTTCCTTAGCCATACTGCTTCACAACTAGATGAACAAGCTGCAACATACTCTGCTTCAGCTATACTCAATGCCACATAGGATTTCTTCTTGCTAAATCAAGAGATCACACTTGATCCCATACTAAAGCAACACCCTGAAGTGTTCTTCATATCGATGGCACTACCTGCCCAATATGAATCAACATAACCTTCCAGGTTAATCTTCTGATTTGCATCATACTTGAGCCCATAATCAACTATACCCCTAAGTAACTTAGAATATGCTTTACAACAATCAAGTGAACATGTCTTGGATCTGTCAAGAACTGGCTCAAGGTGTTCAGAGCAAAGAAAATATCTAGTCTCGTGTTCGTTAGGTACATCAAGGACCCAATCATCTGACGATACATCGTAGCATCAACCATCTCTGATGAAGCATCACTCAATAGCTTTAGGTTTGATGCCATAGAAGTGGCCATAGCCTTGCAGTCCACCATCCCAAAGCTCTTCAAAATCTCTGCTGTATACTTCCCTTGTCCAAGGGAGATTCCATCTACACTCTGCCACACCTCCATGCCTAGAAAATAATGCATCATACCCAAGTCCTTCATTTTGAACTCGGCAGCAATCTTTCTCTTCGTATTAGCAATCAACCCATCCATACCTGTCATAAACAGATCATCTACATATAGTAGGAGCATCACTGGGTTTCCATCTTCAACCTTGTAGTAAAGGTTGAAATCTGCTTTACTCTTGGTAAATCCCAAACTGTATAGAAAGCTATCAATTCTGCCGTACCATGTCCTGGGTTCCTATTTCAAACCGTATAGGGCTTTCTTCAATTTGCACACATGAGACTCCCTGTCATGTGTCTCAAAACCAAGTGGTTGTTCTACATACACTTCCTCTTCTACTACACCATTCAAGAAAGCAATCTTGCCATCCATTTGGTGTATCTTCCATTTCATCACTGCAGCCAGAGCAAGTATTGATCTGATGGAAGTGTATTTGGCTACAGGTGCAAAGGTATCTTCATAGTCTATTCCTTCTTTCTGGGAGAAACCACGAGCCACGAATCTTGCCTTATATTTCTCTATACTACCATCTATAGCATGCTTGATCTTGTAGATCCATTTGGAAGTTACAACTGACTTCCCTTCTGGTCTTGGGACAACATCCCAAACATCAATATTCATGATTGAATGATACTCTTCGATCATAGCATCCTTCCACTCTTTCTGTTCTACTTCTTCTTCATAATTAGAAGGTTCTTTATCAATGAAATCACATAGTAATGCTACATACCCGGAGCAGGATCTAGTCCTCTTTCTTTCTCTATGATTCTCTTCTGGAGCCCCATATCTTTCCGCGCCTTGGATAACTTCTCGTACCCAAGCAGGTTTCCTCTTGTGAGGGTTCTTTTCCTGAGGTGGATCTACAGGTCTTTGTGGTTCTTCAAATTCTCGATCTTCTTCTTTAGCTTCTTCATTCATGGTTGTATCATGGATTCTGGGTACTTCTGCTTCTTTAGATTCTTCAGTAGGTTTCTTTCTGGATTTGTTGTAAGCTGTGTCTTCATCAAACGTCACATCCCTATTGATATCAATCTTCTTGAATCTTGGGAATTATATTCTGTAAGCCTTCAAGCTTTCAGAGTATCCCACAAATATACCCTTCTTTCTTGAAGGATCTAATTTTGTTCTCTTCTCTCTTGGAATGTGTATGTATACAGGACAGTCGAATATTCTAAGATGGCTTACTTCTGGTCTCTTTCCAGAGAAGACTTCTTCAGGAGTGTTTTTCTTGAGTACTCTGTGTGGAGTACAGTTCTGTACATACACCGTTATTCTGGCAGCTTCTGCCCAAAGATGCATAGGAAGATCTTAATCATGAAGCATTGTTCTTGCAGCTTCCATGATAGTTTTATTCTTCCTTTCTACAATCCCATTCCGTTGTGGATTATAAGGAGTGGGAAACTCCCTCTTAATCCCTGAGTCTTTGTATAGCTCTTTGAAATCATTTGAAGTGAATTCTCATCCATTGTCTGATCGAAAGTTCTTGATCTTCTTTTCAGTGTGATTCTCGATCAAGGCTTTGAATTCCTTGAACTTGTTGAATACTTCGTCTTTGTTCTTCATGAAGTAAACCCATGTCTTCCTAGAAAAATCATCAATAAAAGAGACATAATATGCATACCCGCTTAGTGAGCTTGATGACATAGGACCGCATACATCAGAGTGGATGATTTCAAAGATTCCTTTTGCTTTGCTTTCATTGCTTGGAAATGTCTTCTTTGTATTCTTTCCTTTTGCACATCCTTTGTAGACCCCATCATGTTTTGCTTGGATTTTTGGAAGACCTTCAACAACTTTGCTTGCAATAGGTAGTGCTCTGTAATGCACATGTGCAAGCCTTCTATGCCAAAGTTCATTTGGCTCTACTGTGTCATGGACCAATGCTTGTTTTGGATGGCCCTTCAATTTGTACAAATCTCCTTCTTGTTCTCCAATCACTACTGCATCATCGATAGTTTTTCCTTTTGGCCACATGTTGACTTGACCATCTATGAATGAAACCCTCATTCCTTTTGCATCTAATGCAAATATGGAGAGAAGGTTCTTCTTGAGTCCTTGCACAAACAATACTTCCTTCAATGTCATAGACTTTCGAGAGTCTATTTTATAGGAGGATTCCCCACTACCTTTTATTGGATACTGGTAGTCATCTCCTAGCTTCACCTTGTGAGGTGATTCATGTTCTGAAAGTTTCACAAAGGATTCCTTGAATCCTGTCATATGCTTGGAAGCCCCACTGTCTATAAGCCAATCAGTGCTTCCATGAGTAATGTTTCCCATAAGAGCGGAAATCAAAACATATTCATCGTCACTGGAAGAATCTTCACTTTCATATCTGGTTTTCTTCTTGGAAGGTTCATCATCCTCTGCAGCATGAGCATGATGTCTTCTTTTGTTTCCCTTCTTCTGATGAGAGTTAACCTTGTTTCTAGGAGAGTCTTTTGCAAAGTGTCCTCTTTCATCACATGTATAACATCTCAATCTAGATAGGTCCTTTCTAATGTTATCTTTATGGTGAAAGTTCTTACCTTTGGAGTGATGAGATTTTCTTCTACCTTTCTTGGAGTGAACCGTGAGAGCTTAATCTTCACTTCCCATCTTCTCTTCTTGAGCTGCTATCTAAGCTTCTTCTTGAGAGAATTCTTTCCATAGTCCGCTGAACTTGACTAATTTATTTCTGGCACAGATTCCTTGGATGAAAGAATCCCATGACCTAGGGAGGCCATTCAATGTTGTCATCACAATTTCTGCATTCTCCACTTCTTCATCTACATCTTCTAGTTTTTCTTTGATCTGGGAGACCCTTGTGAAGTAAGACTAGATGGTCTCAGCATTCTGGATCTTTACATTCTTCAACTGGTTCCTTAGAGTCATCTTCCGATTGATGTTCTTCCCTTCAAACAGTTTGGTTAGGGCATCAGACATAGCTTTAGGTGTCTTGAGAGAGGACACTTATGGTATGAGGTGATCCTTGATAGAATCAATAATGATTCTCTTTGCCATAACCAACTTCTTCTTATGTAAGGCTTTTGCCTCATCTCCCTCTGGAACTGGAACCTCCTCATTGATATAGGATTCCAACTCATTTTCTTCCAGGACCAGGGAGATCTTATACTTCCAAGCTCGAAAGTTATCAGCTCCCTCAAGCTTTTCATCAAGCTTGGTATGATGAGACATCTTAACTAAGAACCTCAAATGGAAATACAAAAGATTTAGATCTGACCAGGTCAAGATGTCGAATTTGAATTTGGAGCTGAAATCCTACAGTGCTGGTTTAGGAGCAGATTAGGGTTTTGCTTTTCCAGAGTTCTGTCCAACCAAATGCTTTGAATTTGATACCTAACTTCGATTTTAGGGAGGAGATCAATCCAAGCCTAGGCTCACTGAAAAATTCCTCTTCTGTGAAAAATCCTAATTTCCGGCAGCAATGTCAGGTCCAAAACTGAAAAACCTCAGAATTGGATTCTGCTTTGACAGAAATATGCGCCCCAGGGAAGAGAGTTATTCCAACCTTCTTTTGCTGAAAATCTGTGGAGAGAGATCCACAAAGTAGGAAGCCCTAGTTTCCGCAGCTACATAGTGTCTTCTTCTCAGGTTAGCTCTGATACCATGTTAGATTTTTAACATTAAGCTAGCATAACATTAGGATCTTTAACTAAGAGAACAACAAGCATAGCAATCAAACACAAGAGATAATGAACACAATGTTTTTCCTTGGGGAAACCATAAATGGAGAAAAACCTGCAACTTCCTCAGAGATAGAATCATCACCAAAGTAAAACCCAAAACAGTAAGTGATCTCCCGACATCAGTAACCTTCTTTCTATCTAGCCCTAGTGTCTTCTCCTTCCTCAACTATGCGCTACACTTGAGTGTGTGTGAGATGTGTACTAAATAGAGAGTATAGGACTTATATTGACTGAATTTTGATTGTGAGCACTTATTGGATGCATAATTAATTTCCGCATTCAACCAGTACCCAATCGACATACATTTGATAGGACCCTAGTAGGAAAAAACTCGAAATACATTAAAAATAATACCACATCTATTGAGTGCCCATTTGACATACTTTTGACAAACCCAAAATACATAAAGAAGCCTATTCCATTGAAAGGAACACTTTTTTTCCTTATTCTTCTAATGAGCATTTCAAGGTTTTTTTTATCCTTGTTGTAGACAGGTTATATTGTATTCGATAATACAGTTGACTGTGTATTAGTTTCCGTTTGACTCACTAACACTTAAATATTTTATAAAGTTCAACATTACAACCATTTTTATGTATTATTTGAAATATATTAAAAATTATTTATGTACAATATGATTCATCTACGGTAACATAGGTCTTATTTTGAAATGATTATCAACTTTAATTGTGTTGACATGCATTTAATGTTGTGTGACTTGAAAGGGTCCGTATAATTTATTGTCAATTTCATTTATTGGGTAGTGTTACTGATGTGGATGTGGATGCTATCAGTGGCGGATTCATTGCACAGGCGGATTTGGAATGGACACGACTCCAAGAGCATCACTGTGTGGTCTCTACTCCATTGGCATAAACCGTATTCATCCCCACATCAGCTTAATCAACATTTATATCCACAGCATGTGCTAAGACTGGTGCCAACTCTATGAGCAGTGTAATAAATCATATGTATCAATGCCTAAATGGTTATTTTAATTTAGTGTGAATTGGCCGGAACTTTATCAATACAATACAAATATTAAAACCATAAAAACTTAAAAACAATAATATAATTTACTCTTTGATCACAATTATATGTGTATTTTTTTATTAATTTATTTAAAAATATGTAATACTAATTTTGGTCCATTATAAAAAAAAATAGGAAAGAAAATTTACAATTAAAATTTTATTTATATTAAAAAGAAGTAAGAGTTATAATTTATTTCAATATTCTCTTTTATTCTAAAATATATTTTCATTATTTTAATATTAAAAATAATAAAATTTATAAATTTAATATAAAATTAATTAAAATTATTAATTATAACTGAAAAATATATAAATAAGTTATATATAAATTAAATTTATGTATACCTATTTAATAGATAGTATACATTATACCCTATTCTATAATCTTTATGGATATAGTAAAAATAAAATGTAAACTTAAGTCATTCATTAACATATTTTGAAAATAAATATTAAATATAATTGAAATACAATGAATATAACTGAAAGTATATACAATGTCACAAATTGATCTTCATGCTTGTGTCTTTGTCTACAAAACAAATATTGCTTACCTTGACAATAATCAACATGGGAATTATGATATTCATGAGCTTGGGTTTTAGTATTTTCCAAGTAAAAGGTCATAATTTTGCTTTATATATTAAAAATTTAAATATTATGTTTTAGTTAAAATTTGATATTTTAATCAGTAGTATTGTATAAATATTTGATGTATTTTTTCAAATTTACTTATAAATTCTCTTAAAACTATTTAAAAATTAACTATTATAAAAATACAATATTTTAAAATTAAAATTCATGCACATATTAATAACTAAAATTTAATAAATATAATAAAAATGTAAAAGTATATATATATTTGTAATCTTATATTATTGATTAATTTCTATAAGTAAAGATAATGTTTAACCATTTATTTAAAATTTAGAATTATATGTTTTTTTTTAAATGTGAGTTTTTACATATTGTGTTCAAGTAACTTGCTTCATTACATTACATTCATAATGTATATATCAAATTATACAGTAATTATTACTTTTTTAGTGGGTGCATAATTTTACCAAAAATTGGTCATAAGATTATGAAGGGCCATGCAACCCTTAATTCACTCATGAAACTATGGCTTTATATAACTCTAAGTTGTTTATGGCCTTTCACTATGACCAACTTAATTATTTAAAACTTTCATGTTAAAAAAAATAAAATAAAATGCAATTTTCTAAAATAATAAAATATTTGCCCTTCCATATTTATCTTTGTTTACCAATATAATACTCATTTATTAATAACTCTCTATACTACAAAAAGAACACCAAAAAGAACTTCGATATGTCTAAAATGAATGAAAGTTATGTGTATGTGGATAATGTAAGTTTATGTGTTAAAAGCAAGTATAGTGAATCTATGGAAATTATATTGCAAATACTAATAAGTAGTTTAGGCTTTTCGGAAGAACAAATTTCAAAGTTATAGATGGGGTCGCCGTCCATTTTGGGGCTTTCAGAGGCCATTAATGGAGGGCCATAATGAATATTGTTTGAGATCGAGTATCATTTCCCATGGGATTAAAAAATGACTTCAAGTGGTTTCCGCCTTGAATTTTTCTCCATGTCTCTGCAATGAGAAGGGAGCGGTCATCCTAAAATTCTCTCTATATCTTTGCAATGAAAATGGTGGAAAAGGGAGATGGTGAGATATCTGAATACATATATGCAACGAGAAGGGAAGAAGAAGAAGAGTAAATAGGGGAAAATGTGGTCTGAGAATTTTTATGCGCCCAGCAAAGGTGAGGTCGAACCGAGAACCTCAAGAATATGGGATGAATTTGAGATGAAAATCGATCACAACAGTTGTGGTCTACTGGAGGAACGGGTGAGGGTTAGGGCGTATGATATCGAATTGGATGGCGATATTGTCTGTTTTTTAGGCTTATAAGTGCACCACGGGACTCAAACCCCCGACCTGGAAATTGTTGCTTTGGAAAGTAAGGGAACATATATCAACTGCTTCGTTCGTCTTCGAAGTGTTCCGATCAGTTTGTGGTCGTGGATGTTTCACCTTATATCCTCAAATTGATATCCTTGGGACCTGAAGAGGTGATATAGTAAATGTGTGTGGTTTCATTAGGAGAAATGTTGCCTTTGCTAGTGATAAATGTGACGGAGAAGGTGCAGGTGGTTGCTAAAACTCTTGTGAGATGCCAAAAAAAGCATGAAATGGCCCATTCCTGGGAAATAAAGAGAACTTCGATATGTTTAAAAAATGAGAGAAAGTTGTGTATGTATATAATATAAGTTTTATGTGATGAAAGCAAATCTAGTAAAATAAGTGAAAATACGTTACATCAAACTTCTAAATTGCCACATAAGTGAAAATAAGTTTCCTCCAAAAGACTTCTGTACATAATTTTTTTAAATTTGAAAACATTCGGTGAATAAGTCAATATTTTTGTCTTGATCCTTTGAATGCTAACGAAATATTACAAAGCAAAAAAAAGTTCAAAAATCCAAGGAAGATAGTTATAGGAGTTTTCCAAATTTTAGGTAACTTTAGATAACCTGGTTTCTTCGAGTGTTGGTTTAAAATGCATTAATTTTGTTGGGGTCCAGTCTGGCTGGCTCACCTTATGGAGTAGCTTGAGCTGGGAGGCAACAAGAGGAATCTCGTTCTCTAACTTATGTGTCTCACATGTGGGGGCATGCTAATTCTAATATTGGAACTCCCGGTACTGAGCTTGGCAAGCAAGAAAGTGACACATTTATTGTGACTGCCTTCAAATTTGGAGACTCTTGATTTGCATATTTGCGATTATGCTTTCAGTGTCCTTTCTTGAGATGTAGAAGAGATAGTACCATCTAAGCCAACTCAATGTTTATAGCCAGAATCGTTTCTTTGTTCAGATCCAAATCAAAACGCCCTTTGGTATATCTTGGGAATCCTGGACTTTACACCAAGTTTCTTCATCTTGGAAAGATTACATTGAATTCACTATGAATTGGGTATTTCAAATTACATTGAATTCATCAGGAATTGGGTACACCTTACATTAACTGTAGCATTGGCCAGGTCTCAAGGTAATGTGCTTTTTATTATAAAAACAAAATTCCCATGAATCCTGCCTTTAACGTAAAAGACCCTACTACTTAGCTTGTGTTGAATATATGAGAAAAGAAGGGGAACAGTTGTGGAAGCATGAAGGGATGTTTGTGGGAGAGTCAGAAGGAAAAAAAATGTGGAACCAATGAGCGAAACTAAATAGACTTTATGCCTTTTCTCTCCCCTATCTTTCTAGACTGCCAACTGCACTGCATTGGAAATCTCATTCTTGGACATGGGAAGTTTCAACCAGGTGGTAGTTAACCAAGGGTGTGTGGAACTCAATGTGTGCATGTTCAAGCTACGTGGTGGTCGACGTTCAATAAACACTCGGTTCAATAAACACTCGGCAACAACACATAAACACTCGGTTCAATAAACAATCGGCAACAACACATTAATGTTGTTGCGGTGGGATTGTGAACAATTGGATTGTCTGGTGAGATTATGAACCATTGGATGGGTCGTATTTGTTGTTTTACAACCAAGTGCTCATAATCCTCTTGGTACATATTTAACTCTAATGCTCAGCGTGGCCCAACTACTTGCCGCTCAACTTACCATGCAATTTTTTTAGAGTAATAAAGAAAATTCAAACACGGTTGCTACATTTTGTAGAAAACTTCAAACAGGGCCTTGATGGCACTAATGAGTTAAGATAGGGATGATAAGATAGGACGATAACCCATTCCCACTCCCAATTGCGTTGAGAAGAAGGAGTTTTTACGACAACAACAACAATTCAGCTCATGTTATGGCCATGGAAATGGTTACTATATGCTCAAGCACATTCACACCCTCCAAATGGTAAACTCCTTTCTCTCTTAGACGCATTAGACATGGCTACATACGATTTTCCTTTTGATTTGAGCTATTTTCTCTAATGCACTGTATTAAAATGTCCAACTTGGTAAAGAAACCTAGATTTCCCACGGTTTTTGCGTAGGGCATTGAGAGTTTTAGTACTTTAGATCCGAACTATGGTTCACTTGACACCATCTCTATACTTGGGAAAGCAGTGACAACTTTATCTATAGCAAGGAAGGATATCTACTTGAAGAAGATAGCCTCGGGAAGAACTATAGTTGAGGTCTAGATTGTGTCCCAGATAGGTCACTGGGAACACAACAGAAAAACTTAGATAGGAGCTACTGTTGTTGGCAGCTCAAAACAATAATACTCAGTAGCACCTACTATGTTAACAAACCCAACACTCCATATATCCTCATAAAAAGGACACAAGGGGACCATTTCAAATTTAGAAGTGATAGATTGAGGTAGATGGTCTTCTTCCTATCACCAATACTTTCTTTCGAGCCACAAAATTATTCCGTAAGTATTCGGCCAGATATTTCCCATTCTTGAAACTATGGAGAAAGGAAACCCGCTGCTATGGAGAAACTAAACCTGAAGGTATATACAAGGAAGATAGTCATATGGGTCTAATGTATGCTTCTGAAATTACACCTGAAATTACAGAGGCGGCCTATTAGGATGCATCTGCCTATACAAAGGCATTGAAATACTTTTTCTGAGTTTTCTCAATGCTTTTATTTTAGCTTGCAGATTGTACAAGTGCATGGCTAATTTTATTTTGTTTTGCAGTGTGAACCCTATCCTGCAGCGTCGCTTTACATCAAAGGATACTTCAAAATCTCAGTTTTGATAATGGAACCAACAATTGGATCGATTACAGAAGTGTGAGTGTGACCCTGTGAATAGAGAGTTATGATAATGGCAACGAATATCAGGAGAGTGAGGATAATGAGATTGATGAGGAGGAAAACTCATGGAAAATTTCTTTAACATATCTACTTCAAACCTATAAATCTGTTGAAAATACATAGATGTAATTAGTTACTATGTTCGTGGAGAATGAATGATACTAAACCCACATTCAAAGTGAATTGATGTAACTACACAAAATTGGTGAGAAAACTGCAAATCACCCCAGAGAAAGCGTATTCATGGTGTTGTGCTAAGCTATGCAAAATGATGGAATAGCCTACCCATAAGGAAAATAGACTCCATGGGTACAATTTCATGCGTTTTTGAGCTAGTTAACGTAAAATCAACACATTCTAAACTTCGAAATTGAACTGATATTGAATCACAAACGCCTAGCCCCTGGAGTGTCAAATGTTATGGAATTTTTTCTTTCAATTTTTTTTTATATAAAAGCCCTAGATTAGAAAGAAACTTGAACCTAACCCAATAATTTACAATTTCCAAATTGTAGGGACAACATATATTTGACAGAAATAATTTTGTGCTTGTTTGAATACTTTGGGTGTCAAAATATAAAAAAAGAGAGAGCTGGAAGATTAAACGTTGGAAAGGTCATGGAAAAGGACAATTAAACTTGTCTTGGATGCTTGTGAGGCCTGCCACATCTAATGAGGCTGCCAGATCCATATTTATAAAAGCTTTATTTTAAGATTACGACCTTTTTTTTTAAATGGTTTTCTAAGGTTTAGACATTTTACTGAAAAAACTAACCATCCTTACCATCTATGAAACATAAGAAAATGAATAAAGTTCTATGGTCAATATTGAAATAATTATGGTTTACATTATATAAATAACAATTTAGTTTTCATAATTTCAAAAAAAATTGAAGTGATAAAGGATATTTAGATTGAATGTGATGACTTAAAAGCTATTAACCACTACCACTATTGAGTTTGACTAGAAATATAATCAACATCAAACACATACATGGAAATTGTAGTGGCTTCACACAACTGCACCTTTTTCTTTATCTTTTGTATATGAAGTCATTATTTAATCATTGGCGTAGCTGCTCAGACTCCCTCTCTCCACTACAGTTTGGGACACTTGCCAGTATCAAGAACCTTCAATAACATCAAATATTCCACACCTTACAGCTCTCATAACTCGTAGCATTCATTTAAATTTGATTCTCTCATCTGTGTAAGCTGCTGCAATCCTCAGATTCTCTTGATCTTCTTGTATCCCCCAATATACAACCTCTCAAGAGAAGTCAAATGTTCCACTGCTAGCAGCTCTAGTATCTCAGGGCATCCACTGATATCTATCACTATAAGCTTTGTGAGCTGCCCCAACCTTGGGATTTTATGGAGCTTCTCGCATCGCCCAACATTCAACCTGCAAGCTCTCGTATCTCATGGCACCCACTGATTTCTAGTTCTGCTTTGTGAGCTTTCCCAACCCAGGAATGCTTCGGAGCTTCTCGCATCCTCCAACATTCAACCTCTTCAAACAAGTCAAATGTTTTACACTTGGCAACTCTCATATCTCATGACATCTACGAACATCTAGTTGTGTAAGCTCTGTGAGCTGCCCCAATCCTGGGATGCTCTGGAGCTTCTCACATTTAGCAGCATTTAACCACTTCAATGAAGTCAAATGTTCCACACTTGGAAGCTCACGACTTTTATAAAAATGTAGTTCTGTTAACTTTATGAGCTGCCACAATCCTAGAATGCTCTGGAGCATCTCTAATCGCCCAACATTCAACCTCTTCATGGAAGTCAAATGGTCCACACCTAGCATCTCTTGTATCTCACGGCATCCATGAACATCTAGCTGTGTAAGCTATGGGAGCTTACCCAACCCTAGGATGATCCAGAGCTTCTCGCATCCCCCAACATTCAAGATTTGCAAAGAAGTCAAATGTTCCATACTTGGAAGCTCTCATATCTCACGATACCCATGAAGAGCTGCCCCAACCCTTCGATGCTATGGAGCTCCTTGCACCCTCTAACATATAGTTTTGTAAGTTGTGTGAACTTCCCCAACCCTGGGATGCTCTGGAACTTCTCACATTCCATAACTTGTGAACTCAATTTTATGCTATGGAGTTTCTCACAGTGCTCAACTTCTAACACTTGCAAGGATGTCAATGTTTCAAGTCCAGAGAGCAGTCCTATTTTATCTCAATTTGTAACACTCTCTCAAGGTCAGTTTTTGAAGGTTAGGGCAAACACCCTCATCAAAAGATAACTCTGTTAATTCTATGCGTGATAGCTCTAACGTCTTGAGAGCCAACATGCATCTGCCATTGGAGGAGCTCAATTGATTCAACTATATTTCCCCTTCTAATAAGAGTGTTTTTGTGTCTCCATCCACCACATTTCTAAAAGGATGTCCCCTTATAGGGAAATTCCCTACATGCAAATATTCTAGATTGTTCATCTTGAGAAGCTGTCTTGGCAAGTTTTCTATCCCACAGCTCTCTATTTCCAACCGAGTCAACTCTCTATTTCCAAATGAATATGGATGCATCTACAAGGACACATATTTCAAAGATAAATATTTGAGTTGATTTAAATTCCAAAAAGAATTTGGGAGCTTCTTCAAAGAACCAACGTCATTCAAGTTTATGTGCTGAAGGTTTATTAGCTCTGGGAAGTGATTAGGCAGAAACTCCAATTTTGAAAACCCATAGAAATCTATGGATTTCAAGGATAGAAGATTAAAAATTCGTCAGGCATAATTTTGATCATCCAGTCAGGTAGGGAAGAGCAGTAACATCCATACCAACGGAGCCCTTTCAGATGCAGTTCTTTAGTCCGTCAGACCTCAACTTGAGTGCATTAAAAGTTTGTTAGAAAGAATGAGTTCAACAGGTTAATTAATGGAATAGCATTAACAAAAATTAAATGCTGAAACAGAAATGAAAAACAAGACTGATGAACAAATATAATAAGAACATAGAAACAGGGAGTCACAAAACAGAAGTTGATAACGGAGTTCACCCCCTCCACTGGGCTACATCTTCGGGTCCCTCTCCAATGGGTACCGATCCAATTAATGGTTTTAAATGGTACAAAATGGTTCTGGAAACAACTTTAGCAACTGTAAAATAGAATGCTGGACATAAAGTCTTCAAGACTCCTCTCTCTGAAATTACAATCTGGTCTTCAAAAGATAAAGAACCCAAAATGTAATAGAGAATATAGTCGACTCTAATACAAACAACAATCTAGAAACTAAAGCAAAACCTTCCAAGCTTCTATAACAGAGAAATGATGTACTGCGCTTTGAACGAACTTGTGTAATCCTCTACTCAGCATCCCCCTTGGTAACCGCATTTATACCCCCATTTAAGCAGATACCAATGAGTCAAAACGTTAAAAATGCGACTGTTCACATTCTCCTACCAAATGCCAACTCATTCATCATAACAGACTGGTTTCATCTTTCCGAAACCGTTGCCTCAGGCTGTTCATATGCCTTTTAGCGTTATCCCAACTGTGGTGACGGATCAAATGTTATAACTGCCAAGAAAAGCTTTGCCAAACTGTTACAAATGAAAGATCTTGCCACATCATAATGTTCCACATGGGAGTTATTCCCGCCATGCCAAGGATCTGACCTTCGTGGTAACGTTACATGTATATAACAGAGCTGTGCCAAAATGGAACCGTATGTGAACAAAACTTCTGGAAGTTTTAGTCATCTACGCCTTTGCTGTTGCAGAAGAGTGATAAGCAACGAGCTCCGTTATTTTCTTCCGATGAACTGTCTCAATCAGCTGTCATTTGGTTTTTCGAGTCGGAACGATTTGTTACTTCGGCTTCCGCAGTTGCGGACGGCAGATGGCAAAGTCTCCCAATTTTCGCCTTGACTTTTCAATCCTCGCGTCATTGTTTGCACCGCTCCGTAAGCCTTGGGCTTCTGCCGAAAGAGTTATCCTTCCAGTCAAGATTGTGCCCGTCGCGGACTGCGATATCCTTTATATCTCCATCGTTGCGGCTCCCGTTCGGCTATTGCTCCGATGTTGCGGAAGGAGCGTGCTCCGACGTTGCGGAAGGAGATGCGCTTCTGACCTCCAATGTTGCGGAGGGAGATGTTCTTCCGACCTTCGATCTTTGTGTCTTCGCCGTCCGATTTTTTCACCCATCACTTCTTTGAACTGTTGTACCATATTGGATCTTTGAAGAGGAATAATCCACTGGATCAATCCTCCCCATTGGAGAGCTTTTTGGACCACCAAAAGCCTGAATTATTCTGCAAGTAAGTGAGGGTACAGCTCCCTCACTTTTTCAATCTCCATCCATCTTGCTTTGCTAGGATGGATTCCTTTCAGCCCCACTCGAAGGTACTCAGCATTCCCTCTTCGTGAAGTCCTTACATTTCTGTCAAGAATAACATCATCCTGCAACTCTCTCATATATTCAGGTGCCAAATCATCAACTGAAGGAATCTGTATGTTAGTTTCCTCATCCATGATCATAGGAGGCTCATACAGTTTAAGATTCTCAACATTGATAACTGAATAAATTTGCATGTATGGAGGTAAATTCAAGCAAAAACCATTAGTATCGATCTTTTCCAAGATCTCAAAAGGACCATACCTGATAGGTTTAAGATTTTTACCTTCACCTCTCATTCTTTCTTTGGTGATATGTAACCAAACCCTGTCACCAACCTAAAATTGATGATCAACTCGATGCTTGTCATGCCTGGCCTTATACTTTTCCTGGCTCTTCTCCAACTGTTCCTGAACTGCCTGCTGCACTGCTTGGATTTTCTGAATGAATCTTAGAGCTTTATCTACATCATGATGTCCATCCACTGCATCTTTTCCAAAAGATAAGTCCATCGGTGTTTTTGGCAGATAACCAAAACAAGTTTCAAAAGGAGATATTTTCGTGAAAGAATGAACTGCATGATTGTAAGCATGATGTATATACTGCAACTGCTCATCCCAAAGTTTAGGATGTTTATTACAATATCCTCTGAGCAGCTGCACCACTGTTCTGTTTACTATCTCTGTTTGCCCATCGTTCTGTGGATGAAAAGCTGTACTTTTCTTAAGTTTGGTATCCATAAGCTCCCATAAAGTTGACCAGAATTCTCCCAAGAACCGGGAATCTCGATCAGATACAATAGACATGGGTAGCCCAAAATGTACCCAAACATTCTGAAAGAATAAATGAGCTGTTTGTTCAGCAGTGATCTACTTGTTACATGGCATTAAGATACACATTTTGTTGAATCTGTCCACAACAACGTATAGGTAATCATGCCCTTTTCTAGACATAGGTAGTCCTCCTACAAAGTCCATAGAAATACTTTCCCAAGGACGAGAAGAAACTGGAAGAGGTGTGTACAAACCAAATTTCCTATTGCTAGGCTTACTTGTTGCACACATAACACAACCTCTTATATATTTAGCTATAGTTTCTTGCATCTGAGGCCAATAACAATGATTATGCAATACAGACAATGTTTTACTTACACCAAAATGTCCTGTAATCAATGAACTATGTGCTTCTCAAATCACATGTACTCTCTCTTTCTCTGGGATACAAAGTTTACCAATATGATACAAGAGTTGATTATGCACATAATAGTTCTCTTCCTGTTTACCATGTAATAGTGATGCATATACTTTCTTAAAATATTTATCTTCTGCATACTTTTCAATATAACTTTCATGTGTTAATGAACTGTGTTGAAGAATGATTGAAGCGTTTGTAGGTGGCCTCGATAACATGTCTGCTACTTTATTATGAATTCCCTTTTTGTACTTAATTACGAGATGAAACTGTTGTAAGAACCCCATCCATCTTAAATGCTTACTTTGTTGTACTTTAGTTTGAGATTGTAAATACTGGAGTGGTTGATGATCAGTATGTATGACCGTTTCTTTTTCCATGATATAATGTTTCCACTTCTTCACACTCTATACTAAATCATACAACTCTTTGTCATAGGTCGGATAGTTACTTACCGCAGTAGAGAATGTTTCTGAATGGTAACAGACTGGCTTCCTTCCTTGCATCAAAACTGCTCCCATGGAAAACCCACTGGCATCGGTTTCGATCTCAAATGGCTGCTGCAAATCTGGTAATGTCAGAACTGGTGCTATGCTAATCTTTTCCTTCAAAGTGTCGAAGGCTTTCTGATGCTTGCCTCCCCACTGGAAAATTTCTTTAATGCTTGTTAACGCATGTAATGGAGCAGCAATGGAAGAAAACCCAGAAATGAATTTCCTCCAATACTGAACCGCACCCAAAAAACTTCTGATTTCAGTAACGATGTTAGGCCATGGCCAGTTTACAATAACAGCAACCTTGGCTAGGTCCACTCGCAGGTGGCCTCCACCAATAATATGGCCTAGATATACTAAAGAAGTTTTAGCAAATTCACACTTAGACATTTTTACATAAATCTTTTCCTTTCTCAGTACATCTAAATTTTTTTTCACATGTACAACATGCTCTTCCTAGGTTTTGCTAAACACAAGGATATCATCTAGATATACAATTACAAATCATCAATGAATGAACAAAAAACATCATTCATGACCCGCATGAAAGTAGCAGGTGCATTACAGAGCCCAAAAGGCATCACAAGCCATTCATACAAACCCTGTTTCGTTTTAAAAGCTGTTTTCCAAGCATCATGCTTAGCAACACGGATTTGATGATACCCACTACGCAGATCCAATTTTGTAAAGTAAGTTACATGTTTCAACTGATCAAGCAAATCATCAATACGAGGAAGAGGATACCTATTTTTAATGGTGATTTTGTTAAGAGCCCTATAGTCAATGCACATCCTCCAAGACCCATCCTTCTTCAGAACCAAGACTATAGGAGAGCCACAAGGAGAAGTACTGGGCCAGATGACCCCCTTCTCAATCAGCTCCTGAACCTGCTTCTTGATTTCCTCGTTCTGCATTACAGACATTCGGTACATGGCTATGTTTGGGAGTGGCACATCCCGCTGCAAATGTATCTCATGCTGAATCTCTCTCTTCGGTGGTAACCCCTTCGGATCTTGAAACAAATCATCATACTCAGAAATGATGTCAATCAGTTCAGATTTATGCTTAGGGTCACATTTTTCAAAATATTTAGAGACTTCATCATTTTTCATCTTAACCATCATCAACACAAAATTCTTACTAGCATTTACCAACCTCTTTATTTGTCCTGCGGAGACTATTGCTAGATTGGTTTTTATCTTATGTGCTCGTACAATATATTCCATACCTTCTTTAAAAAGATGATACTTATTCTACTCACTATAAAAGATTGCTTTCCGGTCATACAAGTATGGAATCCCAAGTACAATCCCGCAAATGTCAAGTGGTACTACATCCAATTCTACTTCATCCCTAAACTTTTCAGTAATTGCAAATTTTAATACACATTTCTTTGTAACTTGCAATCGTGTATCATTAGTAACCCAACTTGGAGGATATGGCTTTTCATGAGGCACAGTAACTAAATGCAATTTCTTAACCACTTCTTCTGATATCAGATTTACTTGTGAACCACTATCAAACAAGGTATCAATCTTTGTGTGATTTGCAATGACACGAACATGAAACAATGCACTTCTATCTTTATCATTTTGCTTAGAAGTAGATGGCAGACTTGTACTTGCACTAGAACTTAGTTGTGCATCAATGAGAAGTGAGATACTTTTATCCTTACCCTGGATTCTGACAGCTTTAACATTTTTTTCATCACCTGAGTCGAATCCCAAGTCTTGAATAACTACTGCAGCAGCTTTTGCTTTTCCTTTGTCTTTGTTTCCTCCGTACTTCTTTGGCCTTAACTCTGGATGAAGTTTCCAACACTTAGAGACATCATGTCCCTTCTGACAATGCGGACATGTAGGATTTTCACCCTCTTTCTTAACAGTAGCCATCTTCTTTTTCCCCTTATCTTGACCTTTCGATTTGCTGTCAAACTTAAAGGATTTCTTCACAAAAGTATCATTAGCATGCTTACCCCTGCTTCTAAATTGGTAGCTTGAACACATACATCATCCAAATTACTGGGGTTAAACATCAACAAAGTATGCTTCAAATAAGAATGCATGCCACCAATGTAATTAAGAAGAGTTTCCTGTGTATCTAATGAAACATTCAATGCAATATCCCTCTTTCTGAATTCATGAGTATAATATTGAATGCTTTGTCCTTTAGCTTGTCTAAACATTTGCCAACTCATGGTTAATTGTTGCATGTGACCTAAAAGATAAAATTGCTTTCTTAATACTTCGATGAATTCATTCCAAACTGAAATAATTTTACCATTCTTTCAAAGATCTTGCTGAATCTTGCTCTCCCACCAAGTAAGAGCCATTCCACTCATTCTCAAAGTGGCCAATTGAATCCTAGAAGGGTCATCATTAATGCCCTGCACCCTGCAATATATTTCAAGCTACTTGATCCAATTGTCTAATTTTTCAGCATCTACATCTCCATTATAAATAGGTAATTCAAATTTTACATCCAATTTGAAATAAGGCATATTAGGACTTGCATTATTTGAATGAGAAGTATGAGAAGAAGAGAAAGTTTGGTTAGCATTAGGAGGATCACCATCACCTCCTACTCCTTTACCCTTTTCTTCCTTCTTCAATTCTACATCTCTGGATGAAGATCCTTCTTCTTTCTTCTTCCTTTCTGCTTGCTCATTGAGTACAATTTCCATCATGGCTTTCATGCTCATAAAAGCCTCTAGAAACTCAGTTTCAGAAATAACAGGTTTTTCCCGTTCGGTATGTCCTTCTTCTTCCCCTCATGGAGAAGACATGGTTCTTGAGAATGTTCTCCTGGAGCCAATCTCAGGATCTCCTTCAACTAATTCTCCTTCACCAACCTTTAACCTGGACCTGGTAAGCATTCACAAACTTGCACAAGTAGTCAACCAGCTCTGATACCATAATATGGTCCGTTGGACCTCAACTTGAGTGCATTAAAAGTTTGTTACAAAGAATGCATTCAACAGGTTAATTAATGGAACAACATTAACATAAATTAAATGCTGAAACAGAAATGAAAAACAATACTGATGAACAGATATAAGAAGAACGCAGAAACAGGGAATCACAAAACAAAAGTTGATAACGGAGTTCACCCCCTCCACTGGGCTACATCTCCGTGTCCCTCTCCAATGGGTACCGATCCAATTAATGGTTTTAAATGGTACAAAATGGTTCTGGAAACAACTTCAGCAACTGTAAAACAGAATGCTGGACAGAAAGTATTCAAGACTCCTCTCTGTGAAATTACAATCTGGTCTTCAAAAGATAAAGAACCCAAAATGTAACAGAGAATATAGTCGACTCTAATACAAACAACAATCTGGAAACTACAACAAAACCTTCCAAGCTTCTATAACAGAGAAATGATGTACTGCGCTCTAAACGAACTTCTGTAATCCTCTACTCAGCATCCCCCTCGGTAACCGTGTTTATACCCCCATTTAAGCAGATACCAATGAGTCAAAACGTTAAAAATGCGACTGTTCACATTCTCCTGCCAAATGCCAACTCATTCATCATAACAGACTGGTTTCATCTTTCCGAAACCGTTGCCTCAGGTTGTTCATATGCCTTTTAGCGTTATCCCAACTGTGGCGACGGATCAAATGTTATAACTGCCAAGAAAAGCTTTTCCAAACTGTTACAAATGAAAGATCCTGCCACATCATAGTGTTCCACATGGGAGTTATTCCCGCCATGCCAAGGATCTGACCTTTGTGGTAACATTACATGTATATAACAGAGTTGTGCCAAAATGGAACCGTATGTGAACAAAACTTCTGGAATTTTTAGTCATCTGCGCTTCCACCGTTGCAGAAGAGTGATAAGCAACGAGCTCCGTTATTTTCTTCCGATGAACTGTCTCAATCGGCTGTCATCTGGTTTTTCGAGTCGGAACTATTTGTTACTTCGACTTCCGCAGTTACGGATGGCAGATGGCAAAGTCTCCCGATTTTCACCTTGACTTTTCAAACCTCGCGTTGTTGTTTGCACCGCTCCGTAAGCCTTGGGCTTCCACCGTTGCGACTGCCGAAAGCGTTATCCTTCCGATCAAGATTGTGCCCGTCGCGGACTGCGATATCCTTTATATCTCCGCTGTTGCGGCTCCCGTTCCGCTATCGCTCCGATGTCGCAGAAGGAGATCTTCTTCCGACCTCCGATGTTGCGGAAAGGAGATTTTGCTTGCGTGCTCCGACGTTGCGGAAGGAGATGTGCTTCCGACCTCCGATGTTGCGGAGGGAGATGTTCTTCCGACCTCCGATCTTTGTGTCTTCGCCGTCCGATTTTTTCACTCGCCGCTTCTTTGAACCGTTGTACCATATTGGATCTTTGAAGAGGAATAATCCACTGGATCATTCTTGCACTCTCCTCAATATGTCTTCTAAGTAACCTTTTTCGACTGCAACAAGATAAAAAGGATCCATGGCATGATCTCTTATCCTGACTGCTGAAGAAACTATTTACAAATATTTTGGAAGTGTGGTTTTTCGGACACCATCAATACCCACGATCCCGATAACCTTGGTCTCCACGCGCTTTGACTCGTGCTACTGAGTATTCAATTTTGCGCTTTGACTTGTGCTGACTTGTGCTGCTAAGGATTCAATTTTTGGCATTAAAGCAGTGGACAGGGGGCGACTTCTCATAGGCTACCGACAATGAAAGCCAGAGGAGAACGTCCCCTTAAATAACACCTTAGGTGTAATTACTTTGATATTTGATAAGGATATCTAAAAGAATTTGGAATTATATTTTTGATATTTGATAGTTATTATAATTTCTAGACTAAATACAAATAATATACTAAAACATTTCAAACAAAACTTTGGTTATCATTTATTTTACATGATCTTTTTACATAAGAGAGAGGTATTGAGATACTATGTTGATTATTCCACTTGTTTAACTTGTTATCAAGAAACATTTTTTTCACATATTTATGTATATATGTACTCTAATTTGATATTTATATTGAATTGGTTCCTACCTATTTCACGTTATATCATATTTTATCCACAACTATGCAATGCATAAGTACCTATTTCACAATATATTGCATTTTATGGATAATTCTACAATGCTTATTAATTACCTTCACTTTGAAAGTCAATCCAATGATCATAATTTAACTATCCCTATACAAAGCGGTAGGGACTAGCTACTGCGTAGCACTTGTTTATTAGGGGTCTATGAAACGTATGATGAGTGGGTACTCGTTAGATCATGAAAAAATTAATTCTACATCCAATGACTGCTCACACTTACAATTTGAATAAACCTACCAACATATTAGTTGAAAATACAATATAAAAAATCCCCTTTCCTTAAGAAAATTATAACTGTTTTATTATTATTTTAGCTATCATATTATTAATTTCTTAAGGTGGCCCTAATATGATAGTAAGCATAAAACTAGACTCCAAATCTTTTCGTAGTATTTTGTTGAGATGTGCCAATTCAATATCTTTAGAATAGTGAATGAAAATGCCCCAATTGTCAAGATCAATAATGTAGTTAGATGTTTATATGGCATATACCCTAGTGGACATGTTTACAAAACATAGGAATTTATAAAAAGGTTGGATGCAAATCCCTTTAAAATATGGGCTATGAAAATTTTCTTAACGCCTTCACCAAATAATTTTCTCAAAGATTCTTAACCTTCCATTGATGGGGTAATGTGGAACCCCAATGGAGCTTTGAATATGTGTGTTTATTTTAAAATGCATATTTTTCACACATACATTTTTTCAAGGACTTAATTTGCAACCACATTTTTAGATTGATGCATGTGATTGGTGGTGTCATTGATTTAACATTTTCTCATCCAAATAAACAACTTTGCATTGTCACTTGTGACAATGATAAGATTATTAAAAAGGGGTATGTTGTAACTGGTTGCAAGCTTTATAATTTAATCATTTACCATGATGCACCTGTATGTTCACTTGTCTCCACCACAAGGGAATATGTAGTTTCTATTTTCCATGGATGAAAACCCCAAGTCCAAATCCAAATGAAAATTGAACATGTTCATAAAATTTGAAAGGATTTATCAAGCCAAGCCAATGTTTTCATGATGTCAGTCATAAGTTTTCATAGTTACACATTCATCTTGAGGACACTCATGGAAAAAATAATTGAGCTTGATTCTCATTTGTGGTAAAAAAACTACAACTTTGAGCATAGCTTGCCAATACACCTAAACAAAGTTGGATTGTTGGGAAACTTACTAACAACATCCAATATGAATTCTTGACATTCACACAACACACGTAGAAAACTATCATATAATGTTCCTCCAACATTTCATACTTGTTTGAATGGTGCACAACATATTTGATGCTTACATGGCTTATAATGGTGGTGTCTCATGCATGGATCTCCCAGTTTTGTGTCTAATTTTTATGGTTCATGAGGTGTTGCATGGAAACCTATTAGAGATGAAAACCAGAGCATACGAGGTTAATTTACAAACCTAAAACTATATAGTTACATGGTTTACTCCACTCTAAAAGCCACATTGAATGGAAGAACCAAATCTGACTTTTTGGTAAGTTGGTGGAATAAATTTCTCTAGTGGGAGATGATGAATTATTATTCTAAATTTTTTAATAATATAAATGACATTATTTGGGAAGGTTAAGACATTTTTTTAACTAACAAAGAGAAAATGAAGGGTCTTGCAAGGCTTGAAAGTTTGTTGTATGCACTTGTATGTAAAAGATGACAAGTGATAATGAGGTGGAACTTGTGCAACATAGAAAATATAGAGATGCAGTGGGTTGGGACCCTTTCCATACAATGTATACATACCATTAAAATAATGTGTACAACATAGATTGAAACTATGTCTATGATGTGGAGAATTTAATTGTGTAAATTCTAATGCATTAGATTGATAATGAATGGTCCTTTTTCTTTCCATTGTTTATTATATTCAATGCACTTGCTATGTACTACCTAACCTTGTTATCTTTTAATTGTTATCCTAAATTTGAAAACACATTAATGGCATATATTTTACATGTAAAATTTATGAGTTCTCTTGACATATGGACATATTCGTTTTTCTCTATTCCAAAGCCTCCGTGCAGTAATATTTCCAATGGTGCATGTGTGCATGGTCAACAATTAAGCTACTTTCCTTCAAGGAAATTAGTATGAAAGTAACTGTACCATCATTCTGATGAATACCACATGGTATACAACTCTCTTAATGCACCTTAGGTTTTAACTTCTACCTTCTATTAGCATGCTACCCATTGATGGCATAGCTTGTGTTTGAGGAAGATTGAGAACCTTAAATATTTGCTTATGTGTCATGCTTGTTGATTACTTCACGACACATAGCAGTTGGTGCATATTCAAAGTTAGAGATTCATACACAACATGGTTGTCTTGCGAATGTTGTTTTGCTAAAACACCATGTAAATGTTGTTGTGCTAAAATAATATTCTTTTTATTTTATGATCCTAGATACAAATTTGTCTAACAAGTATATTAGATGAATCTTCAAGAAGTTGGTTTTTGTACATGATTACGCTCATATGAAAATGAAGGAAGAAGTATTGAAATAGTGGAATTTTTTTTTCTTTGTTATGATATTTAAATAATTTGGAGTTAGTTAAGATCAACTTGGTCTAATGTATCTTTAGGTAAACTGTGTTTCTTTAGTATGCAATTGTACTTATGCAATCCAATGGTCAAGATATGTTTAGACATAAAATGATTCAATGGTTCATCATTACCTATGAATTAAAGACTATTGATATGTGTCTTAACACATGATTTGTTCATGATATTTATTTAAAGAGGATGTAGGTTCATTTTATTGGTGGCCAATTGTGAAGAACTTGCATGTAAATTGTTTTTCATTTTGCATCAATATATTTCCTCATGTAGCTCTTTGGCTAGAGTTGTGTTCCATTTCCCTCTCTGTGGGTTTTAACGACCTAAAAATATCGTTGTGTTGATCTACAAATTGTTTGTATGAGTAGTTTCTTAAAGTGTTTGACCTATGTGGAAATATACTATTTTATTCAAACATGGTGTTAGAGCACTTATGAAGACCTACTCAAGTTCTTGGTCAAGATCTTGAACTAGTGTAACTACATGTATTAAAGTATTTATGGATTTTATTTTTTATTTTTATGCATTTTTTGGATGAGATAGGTGTTCCATTGCATCCGTAGCATTGATTTCAGTTGGAAACACTTTTTGTTTCACTAGAAAAGGTTTTTTTCCTATATATGACCATTTTACCATATTTAGAGTTTCAATTTCAAATTTCAGTTTTTTATTCGAGTCTCACCGTGTAAAAGTGTCTTGCATGATAAAAAAAGGATATTTGAGAAATTACACTATCCAACAACAACAAAAATAACAACACTAGTAACAACAACAATAGTAGCAACAACAAAAACAATAACCTCATATATTTTGTTTATTTCACTTGGTTGAAAGTTACTTTATTAAGAGGTTTATTAAGAGGTCTTGGGTTCAAGTTCTTATTTTTTTTATTTACAAAAAAAAGTTCATGTAACTCAGGTTATAAAGTAACTTCAGTGTAAAAGTGTTTCTCACTTGTTTTATAAAAGTGAGTCACTATTTTTAAAATATAACTTACTTGCAAAAGTAAGCTTATAGGAAAAGTTACTATAGGGGAGGAATTATTTACTACACTCACCATCCATTACCATATGGTTCAATCTATTCTTTTCACATGCCACCTTGGTTCCATCCTATGCCTTTTTTAAAGGTATAATTTTGACATCCAAAGTTTGTTTTAGTGTTTTTTTAAACTACGTGTTTTTTTAAACTACTTATTTTTTTAAGATGTTTGCATCTAGGCCATAAATTTCTATTTTTGAAACCATATTACTTACACCTTATAATGTGACTAATACAAGTGTTATTTTTCTTATCAATACCAACTACTTACCATGGAGAATCCATGAGGATTCCCAACGAAGTAAGGGACTTTACAGGATTACTTTAGGAAAATAAATTGTCCTTGCAAATGCCTCAAAGAAAGTAAAATGTGATAGTAAAAATGGGAAAGCACATGGATCAATCCATCTCGAATGAATTAAGATTACACCTTCAAGGAACTGACCATGCATATACTACTTGGAAAAAATTAGAAGCCATATTTAATCACCAAAATGAGATTCGAAGTCACTAGCTTGAAAATCTGTTGGTTGCTTTAAATCCAAGTGATGTCTCTTACATTCAAAAATACCTATTTAAATTCAAAACCCTTAGACTCTTAGTTAAAAAAGGCAAGCTATCTAGGCTAGAAGAGAAATGCCATTTTTTTATTCTTTTTAAGATGGGTCCTTCTTATTATGTTTTTGTAACTACTTTTCACTCTAGCAAAGAAGATGTAGGGTCTTCTTATACATAACCCATTCTTGAATATTTTTGTGATTCTTTGATTAGAGAGAAATATAAGTTTTGCAACTTAGATTGATGAACACTGTAAATGCTTCTAATAAAGCCTTAGTGGCACAACAAAAGGATAAGTCCAAACATCCAAAGAATCAAAACTCAAACAACAATAAGAAAAACCAAGGATCCCAACCCCTCTCAAAAAGTGTCTACACCCAAAGGGGATAAAAGAACTAAATAAAAAGGAAAGAAGGAAAGAAGGAAAGAAGTTGAATGCCATTGCAATTTATGTGGGAAATATGGTCATGTGGAATCTAATTTTTTTTAGAAAATGAAAGGCTTGGAATAACAATAAAGAAGCGCAAAATTAATCTTGATTATTTTTCTCACTCTTCTTCTCATGGACATGCACTTTTTTCTTCTAGTTTTTCATTTAATGCAACATCTACTTCTTCTTCTAATGATTGGATGATTGATTCTAGATCATCTTATCATATGGCTAAGAATAAAGCCATTTTTTATACTCTAAATTAATGTAACATCAAATAAATATATGTTGATGATGGTACTCTTAGTGTTGTGGGATCTAGAACAATTTATATAGATTATGGTCATTTCAAAGATGCATTATGTGTTCCAAGTCTTTCCTGCAATCTATTGTCAGTCTATCGAATTAATCATTCTATTGAAGGTAAAATTGTAGGCTTTTCACCTCACCAAGTTCCAATTAAGGATTTAAAAGATCATAATCATGTCCTAGAAACTTGAATTATTGATGATATTACCAAGTTGTATAGATTTGACAAATTTGAGTCATCATCTTTTCCATCAATTTTTATTGGTCATAGCAATGACTTGAGCAAAAATTGGTATGAGTAATATGGTTATGTAAACTATTTCTCATTGTAGTAACTATTGAATAAAAAAATGGCAACTGATCTTCCTTTCCTTTCTTTCAGATATAGTGTTTGTCTTGTGTGTGTTCTTCGAAAACATCAATGCAATAATTTTGACAAATGTGCCTCTTGGAATAACTTGACCCCCTTCTAGCTTGTTCATAGTGATTTTTGTGGTTTGTTTACTTATGCTTCTCTCTAGCTTCAAAAATTCCTAACTTTAATTAATGACTTCTTTAAACACACCTAAGTTTACTTTTTAAGACTTAAGAGTGAAATTTTTGACATGTTTTTGGCACAAGGCCCTTGTAGAAAAATAATATGGACATCAAATACACAAGTTAAGAGCATTTAATGGAAGTGAATATGTAAGAAATAAAGTTACAAATTATTGCACTAAACATGACATTGAAATGCAACATATTGTTCCATACACACCACATCGAAATGGTGCTACAAACAGAATGTATTGCACATTAAAGGAAATAAAAAATTGTATGATCAAATATAAAGGATTAAGTGTTCATTTTTTGGCAAAAGCCATTAATTGTGACATCTACATAGTTGATCACACTTTCACGAAGGCTTTAAAATATATAACACTGAAAGAAACATGGATTAAAATTAAACCACATGTAAGCCTTCTTTGTGTGTTTAGTAGTGAAGCATGGGCTCACATTGTTGATGAAAAATGAAAAGAATTATATCCTTAGAGTTAGAAGTGAACTTTTTTATATTGTATAGAAGTAGAGGGTTATACAATTCTTCAACCTAATTCTAGATGTCATTCTAACCCTAATGTCTATACCAAAAAAGTAGGAAAACATCTCATAATAATTTATCTTTATGTTGATGACCTTATTCTTATTGGCGGTGATGCTAAATTTGTAACCTTTGTGAAATTAATCCTTAATAATAGATTTGGAATGACCAACTAGGACATTTACATTATTTTCTTGGCCTCTAAGTCTTGCAAACCAAAGATCGAATTTTCATTTCTCATTCTAAGTATGGTCGTGATCGTCTTCATTGCTTTCACATGGAATATTGTAAACTGGCCCCTTCTCCCTTATAGTATGGTGTCAAACTTACTACCACCTATACTACACCTGAAGTAGATGCCACCTTGTATTTTTAGTTAGTTTGAAATATTTTTTATCTCACTCATACATGTCCTGATAGTTTCTTTGTTGTTGGTTTTGTTTCTTGACATAGGAAAGTGCCCCATGAACTTCAATGAAGGTAGAAAAACATATACTTCGGTATATTTGGAGTACAGTTGAATTTGGGATACATTACGATTTAGAGGGACTCCTTTATTCATTGGATTCATTGGTTTTGTTCAAGCCAACGACCATGATGATTAGAAGTCCCAGTCCCCTATAGGTTATGCATTTAGTCTTGGTTATGGACTCGTCACTTGGTATTGTAAGAACCAACAAACTCTTTCTCTTTCTTTAGATAAAGTAGAGTGTTGGGTATAGTTAATGCAAGTCAAGAAGTATTATGGATTTTATAGATCCTTTTAGATTTTGGATTCTAGTGGCACTATCTAGCTACCCCATGGTGTGATAATGAGAGTGCCAATAAAATCACCAAAGACCCAGAGTCAACATCATTCCATCAAACACATTGAGCCACAGATGCACTTCATTAAAATGGCTTATTCATTTTTCTCTTGTGTTACCTTTGTAAATTCTTCAATCCTATCCCAAGTTGTTGCTAAGAGGCATATGTTACATTATTCAGACACTTAAGATTTTTTTAAGATCAACTTGGTTAATAACATGGTAAAAAATGTTCTCATATCTCTTGCATTAATATAATTTAATATTTGAGAAAGATTTTGTTAAGATCAACTTTGATTAAAAAGGTAAAAAAATTTCATGTCAATGAAGTTTTAGGAAAGTTAAAACCTATATTCCCTACAACAGAAGTAATAATAATAAATTGATATTAATCAATCATTTCTTCCTGTACAAATTTGATCATGTTAATTGGAACATAAAATTATTTTTGAAAGTCACATAAAAAAATATTAAATCAATTTAATTATGACTTTATATCACCACAAGGATATCTCAAAAGAGTTCCATGTTTAACAAGGTTCATTTGTATTACAATTAATTTTTTTAAAGTTAGTTTGAGATTCGAGATACATAAATATATTTTAATGTTTAAGAATGTTTATTTGTATTACAATTTTTTTTTAAGATAGATTCAAATTCAAGATATATAATATATTTTAAGTGAAAATTATCTTAACAATATTTTGTGTATTAATATTTTTTAATTTTAATATTTATAATATTTTCTCATTTTATTCATTATAACATTGAAAAACTATATCAATGAGTGATATTAATATGAATTTTTTATTTTTTATTATTTAAAAATAGTTTTCAAATATTTTCATATCTAATGTGATATATTATGGCTTCTTGAGTGATTTCAACAAAAATTCTTCAACATGACTAGGGGTCATTCTTTAAATTTGATTTTGACTTCGGTATTTTCCTTCCATTTTTTGTATATCTCTATAAATCCTAATAACATTTGGTTAACTCCCTAGGCTGAAACCTTCCTTTTGTTTCTTCTTTGAGCTAGGTGTTAACTCTCAAAATGCTCCTTAAGGATTATGTTTGATGAAAAATATCTCCAACGGTCAACCTCTCTCTAAATCAAGTCAAGGGCCAATTACAATGATGGGACTTCCTATTTCTTTATAGATCATTCCCATGCTCATTTCAAGTATTCCTCCATGCTTAAGGTTGATTCCTTGAATACGCAAAGGATTTCAAGCTGTTAACCTGAATATTAGAGAAAAAATACTATGAAGAAATATAGATTGTGAAGGTGAATGGAGAGGTAAAGTGTGATAATAGGGTTATTCATAATACATGTACATTTAATTGTCAAGACCAAGGATTTTGAGCTTATGAGTTGGCATGCATTATTTGTGTAGATCTCATTATTCTACAAATTGATTCTAATATGCTTCTAATAATTCAATTAAATCAAGCACCAATCCAAACAAACTTGTAATTTAGGAAAATAAAACCACTTGCACACAATCAAAAGAAATGAAATGACATTAAATCATAATCATGGAACTGAAATCCTAAAATGATTTATATGCTACATAGTTAACCACATAAATAAGACTGAAATAAATATATAATGCATACAAACAACTAAATGGAAATATACAACACCTTCTCTCCTCTATAGTGGGTCCTATCCCTATGGAGTGAGTTTTTGAGTAGTCTTTCAATAATTGAAATTCAAGTGATCAAATTACACATTGGGATTCAAGAAAACTAAACATAAATAACACTCAATAAACCAACAAAATACTATAAATATTATGATATACATTCAAAATCATATCATCCTTTACAGAGAGCAAGATGCCCTAGTTTTATATAGTCTTGTATCTTAACAAAAATCATAAGAAGGATTTAATCATAACTAAGTTATAGACAATAATACCTTCAATGGTTCCAACAAAGTTCCAAATATTACAAAATCGCAACCAATTACCTTGGCTGAGAGCTGCAAATAGGTGTAAATTGTTATAATTGTATAATTATGCTCAACTAGGATTATGCAATCCACAACAATAGTCAAATGTAAGTTAATCATTCATGATTTGCAGAAACAAAAAATGAACATCAAGATCATGTAATCCACAACAAAAAGTCAAATTTTGTTTCTTGTGCGTGCTCCATAGCAACAACAAGGAAATTGCACAATCATGCATTATGATCTTCAACATTATAGTTCCTCCTTGCGGAATTACCTCTTGTATTTGTAATAGTATCATTCTATATCAAATAATAACCTGTAGCAAGTGATCCTTACAACCAACCTCATTATTATTTGCAAGATAAGTGACAAAGCATGAATCTTTTCCTATATATTATAACAAAAACCAAAAAAATGTTATGATTATGTGGTAAAGGATGCCTTATGGAAATATGTCCTGAAAAGTAACAAGAAATAGAAATAAAGGGATTAGATCTAGGAAAGAAGGTTGTCAAAAAGGTAGCCAAAGTAGGACTCGTCATCACCCCCAAACTAATTTTGTTGCACACCCTTGTGCAATTATGTCCTTTCAATCCCCAAACTTTGAAGGAGTGGAAGGGGTTGTTGGATCATTCCACAATACTAAGAGGGAGGGGGTGGGGGAGTGAATTAGTATTGACTTTTTCTTTTTTTAAATAACAAAAAACACAATGAATCAAATAGTTTAAGACATAAAATTTATCATGGAAATATCAAAGAGAAAACTGCCAATTAAAACTCATTAAAAAGATGAATCTACAAAATTGCTTTATCTACTGCTACAGAAAGGATGCAACAAAGATTTCTGCCCGCTACAACATACAAGGATTCTACAACAACCTGGGTTTCTTCCTTCTACAAAATACAAGGATGCTACAAAACCCTCAGTTTCTACCTGCTACAATAGACAAGGATGCTACAACACCGTTTGTAGACTTGTAGCCTGCCCTAGCACCACCCTGCCCCCCTAGACTGATTTTTATCAGTATTTTATTCACTTCTTGGACTCTGTCATTTGAAATCACAGAGATGAGTTCTTTCCTTCAATTATTGTATCAATAAATACCTTCATGCTTCCTATGGACTCATTTCTTCACCATTGCATCATTTCATTGATTGTGCCTCTTCACAAAAATTTCAGTCCTAACTTTCTGCACTCTTCATTTCTGCAACCATATTTAGGGATTTTATCCTGACCGTAGATCTGAGATAAAAATCAGATAGTGGATATGTGACTTTTTCCAAATATCATTCCACGATTTCTGCTTTCTGCGTGAACCATTTCGCACCGTTGATCTTCTTCGAACTCTCCATGACCGTTGATATGAGGTGGAAATCGAATATTGGATATGTGACTTTTTCTAAATATCATTCCATAATTTTCTCTTTTCGAACCGGTATTTCTACACCATCGATATTTCGGATTGCAGATTTCGGGTTTGTGACTTTTTCAACATGTCATTTTGAGATTTCCTCTTTCCGCCATTTTTCTTCCACACCGTCGATCTTATGTGCATGTTTTCCAGTGGACCATCAATATTCCGGGTTCAAGTAGCGGAACTGTGACATTTCGCAAAGTATTTTCATGATTCTCTGCCTTCTGCTTTCCGCTAACGAACCCCTTTCCACACCATCAATTTTTTGCAGATGTCTTCCCGACTGTTGATTTACAATCAAATGCAGATTTGTGGATCTCATAAGAATTCTACGTCCAGCGTCTACTTTTAATTCCCCTGCTAGTTGAATTAGTGGAATCATTTAATACTGTTAGATCTTGATCCATCCCGATCGACGGTGGAATCCAAATACTATATAGTGTATTACATTAAAATTCTGCATCCAACCTCTGTTTTTAACCACCTTACTAGTTGAATCAGTCGAATTATTGCTGATCGTCGGATTAATATTGATGGTGGACTTCAAATAACATAAGGCGGATTTCATTAAAATTCCATGCACACTAGGATTTTATTTGTCAACGCTAGTTCTCCCAACGGAATCGCTAACCACCGTTGATTTGCTTCCATGATCAACCTCGTTCATTGATCTTGATTTCCTTCTTGGTGATCAGTTTATGATTTCATAGCCCAAATCCCTTTTTATCCTCCTCACTATTAAATTAGAGAAATCCATATTAGCCGTAGATATTCGGAACCTTCAAATCTCCACCACACGATCTCCAATCATGAGGATGATTTAACTTAGGCAATGTTGGGTTATCTTAGATGTAACTCCAACCTATGAAATCAAATTTCCATTGTGGATTTTCTCCTACCATGATCTAAACCATCTAAGCCCACACAGACTTAAGTCTCGTTTATTATCGATCCTTACAGTGATCGATCGTTGATCCAGAAACCTGCAACAAGGTTATATTGAAACCCTGTTATTGATTTTACCTTGTCATCAACCCTACTACTAATTTTCCTCTATCATTAATGAACTCATCCTGCTACCATATCTACTGGTTATTCCTTTGTCATTCGTGAACACCTTTGACATCAATGAAAACCATATTCTCAACAATATCCCCCTTTGGAATTGATGGAAACATCTAAACATTCTCCCCCTTTGAGAACAATGACAAAGGATAATCTGTTATGCTATTCAGGATTTATTGTCTTTCTTCTTTCTGAGAACTCCCCTTGTTATTATATCTCCCCTTCAGATTGCAGTTCCTCCTCTATAATTTTTGTAAGAGAATTACTCCCATCTTCTATCTAAGATGCTCAAAGTATTCCTTAGGTAGTGGCTTAGTGAAAACGTCAGCAACCTGTTCTTTTGTGTCAACATACTCCAGTTTGACAACCTTTTGGGACACTTGTTCTCTTAGGAAATGATATTTTATTGGTATATGTTTTGTCCTGGAGTGCATGACAGGGTTTCTTGGCATATTTATGGCACTGGTATTATCACAATTTATTATTATTGGGTGCTCATACTTCACAAGTAATTCCTCTAGTGTCTGCTTCATCCAAATGACCTGGGTGCAACATGACACAACAACAATATATTTTTCCTTTGTTGTGGAGAGTGAAATGGAAGATTGTTTTTTACTCAACCATGAAACCAAGCAATTTCCTAAGAAGAATGTTGCTCCACTAGTACTCTTTTGATCATCCACACTTCCTTCCCAATCTGCACCAGTAAATGCTTTTAAAATAAAGTCTTGACTTTTTGGGTACCATAACCCATACTCCATAGTACCTTTCAAATATTTGAAAATCCTTTTTTACTACAGTTACATGCATTTCTTTGGGGCTTGACTGGAACCTAGCAACCAAACTTATAACTTGCATCACATATGGTCTTATAGATGTCACATAGAGCAGGATGCCTATCATGGATCTGTACATGGTATGATCCACTTCCAGAGACTCATCATCCTTACTTAATTTACAACCTGTGATCATACAAGTACTAACAGGTTTAGAGTCTTCCATCTTTAATATTTTAAGCATGTCTTTGATGTACTTAGTTTGAGAGATAAAGATTCCTTTGTCTATTTGATAAGCTTGTAACCCCAAGAAAAATGTTAGTTCCCCCAACATTGACATTTCAAATTCCTTCTTCATTTCAAAAGCAAAGTTTACACTTAGTATTTGCAAATTACTTCCAAATATGATGTCATCTACATAAACAACAATAATGACCATATTCTCGTCTTCGATTTTTAAGTAGAGATTACTTTCAGCGGCACCTCTCTTAAATCCTTTTTGTTTTAAGTAGTTGTCCAGCCTTGAAAACCAGGACCTTGGAGCTTGTTTGAGACCATAGACTGCCTTTTTCGGTTTGCAAACATAGTCTATTTTTTTTGGTAATAGGGAACATTTGGGTTGTTCAATACGAACCTCTTCTTCTATCTTTCCATTAAAAAATGCAGACTTGACATCCATTTGATATACTTTAAAAATTTTATGGCTTGAGAGTGCTAGAAACATTCTGATTGCTTCAAGTCTTTCCAAAGGGGCATACGTTTCTTCAAACTCAATCCCTTCTACTTGAGCATACCCTTTACATACCAATATTGCCTTGTTCCTTATTATTTGACCATCTTGATTGAATTTGTTCTTGAAAACCCATTTGGTCCATATAACATTCTTATCCTTAGGTATTGGGACAAGTTACTAGGTTTCGCTTTTCTCAATCTGATCTAATTCTTCATTCATGCCTTTGACCCATTCATTACTTTTGTTGGCTCATCCAAAATCCTTAGGTTCCACTATTGAGAGTAGGGCTTGTTCATTAAATGGTAGTTGTCTCCTTGTACTGACTCCATCATTTTTATCACCTATGATATGTGTCTTTGGATGATTCTTTTGTATCCTTCTAGATGGAGCTTTTGTATTAGGTCTTGGGGAGTCTTCTTCACTTTCTTGTATACCTTCTTCTTCATCATGAGTACTTTCGTCCTCTTGTAAGTCTTCATTATTTGTATTTTCAGCACTGTCACGACTTCTTGGTTTTATATCATCTATTTTTACATATGCACTTTCTACAATCTTGTGTAACCTTTTATTATAACATCTATACACCTCCTTGGTGGATGAGTATCCTAGAAATATTCCTTCATCAGTCCTAGAGTCAAATTTGCCAAGGTCATCCTCCGATCCTTTTAATGTAACACTTACTTCCAAATACTTTGAAATATTTGACTAAGGCCGATCTTCCATACCATAGTTCATAAGGGGTCTTGTCCTTATTCACTCCGATTTGTCCTCTATTAAGTATATAGACAATTGTGTATACGGCTTCTTTCCAATATGCATCTGGCAGATTTGCTTCATTAAGCATTCTTCTGACAACTTCTTGGAATGTTCTATTTTCATTTTCAACCACGCCATTCTACTGAGAAGTCTTTGCAGCTGAAAATTGTCTCTTGATTCCATGTATCTCACAAAACTCATTAAACTCATTTGAAGTAAACTATCCCCCATTGTCTAATCTAAGACATTTGATTTTCATATATGTCTCATTTTCAACCATTTCTTTGAAGATTTTGAACTTCTCAAAGGATTCTAATTTTTATTTGAGAAATGTCACACAAGTCATCCTTGTGTAATCATCAATGAGCAACATGATATAATATTCTCCTTGCAGGATTTTAGTTCTTGTTGGTCCACATAGATCCATGTGCACTATTTCCAGAGGATGTGAGGTCATATGTTTTTGTGTTTTACAACTAGCTCTAGTTTTCTTACCACGTTGACAATGCTTAGAAACTGAGTTTAGAGGTTACACAATTTTAGGAAAGTCTCTTACAACTTCCTTCTTACTTATTCTGACAATATTGTCAAAATTTAAATGTCCCAACCTTCTGTGCCATAACCAACTTTCATCAAGCATACTTAAGTAACATTGATTTTCATTTTCTAGGATGTACGCATTGTTTGAATTTATTGTAGAAATGCCAACAACTCTTCCTGAGTCCTTTTTCCTGATTTTGCATTTCTCTGAGTCAAAAATACAGATGTTCCCTTGATCACATGCTTGACTTAGAATGAGGAGATTAGGCTTGAGGTTTTCTACTAGTAATACGTTTTCTGCTTTGATCAAGTGTTATTGACAATAGTTGTTCCTTTACCAATTATCTTGGAAGACAAATTGTCTCCAAAAGTGACTTTACCCTTATTATCTTTTAGTGTTATGAATTTGTTTGGGTCACCCGTCATATGTTTTGAACACCCACTCTCCAAGTGCCATAGGTTTTGGTTTTTTGTTTCACATAGAGCAATCGTGGAACTTTCCTTTTCTTCCTTTTCCCTCCAATACTTATTTTGTTTCGTGTCTTGAGACTTACTTGCAATAGTATTCCTTGTAGGATTCATCAGTTTACAATCTCTTTCCATATGTCCATGGTTATTACATTTGTAACACTCTATGTCATATTTTTGAAGAAGTGTAAAAAGGTTATGATTCCTTTGGTTTATTACTTGATGAGTTCTTCTTGTATTCAAGAACCTTCCCATAAGCTCTAAAATTTAAGGATTTATGACCAAAGTGATTACAAGAGTAATAGTGACCTAAAAATATATGCAGGTGTTTATTTGGTCTCTTAGGAACCATATTATTTCTGTTTTTATCTTGAGAGTTTGGGGCAGCTTTCTTGCTCTCTTCCCTTTTAACTGGACTCTTTAGTGCTTCAGCATAAATTTTATTGTTTCCTCCTTGATTAGTGAAAGAGAAACATTATGGTTTCTTTTCTTTGTTAAAACCCAAGCCAGATCTGTCACTTGATGCTCTTTGGCTATTTAGAATGTCATCTAGAATCTTTGAGCTATTCTCAAACTTTAATTTTACATATCCTTCATCAAGCTTTTTCTTGAATTGTATGATCTCTTCTTCAAGTCTCTCGTATTCTTGTATTATTATTTTGAGCTACAGGTTTAGGTCCTCCTCAATCCTTTTGGAATCTAGAAGTTGAGATTCCAACTCACTAATGATATGACTTAATTGTTTGTTCTTTTTCCTGCATTTCTCAAGTTCTTCAAGAGCGCTAACAAGTTCATCTCTTAAGTCTAATTATACTTCTACATCCGAGTCACTATTTGAAGCTTGAGTATCAAGATCCATGAATATAATTTCAGTTTCCTCATATTCACTTGTATCTTCATCTTCACTATCTTCCATGGTGTAGAAATTTTTCGTTTTCTCATAGGACTTCTTCTTGTTTCTTGTTTTACCCTTTTTGAATTTTGAGGTTTCTCTCTCATCACTATCATATTTTTTAGGGTAAGTACATTTTGAAGCAAAATGTCCAAATCTTCCATAGTTAAAACATTTTAGGGGTAACTTTCCTTTATATTTTCCTGTACCCTTCTCAAGTTTTTTAATAAAAAGAGCTTCCTCATCATCTAGGTTCTCTGATTGATTTTTGGGTGAGGCTTTAAATGTTGCTTCTTTTCTTGAGGATTCATTTAGTCTTGTTATCCTATCATATGCAGTGGGGATTACATGTAGTTCATCTACTGTCACATGGTCAAGATCATCTCGTTCTTCTAGGGTGGATACTTTTGAGTCATATTTGATTGGCAACGTTCTTAGTACCTTGCTCACAACTTCTCTCTCTTTTAATTTTCCTCCAAGAACTCTAATAGCATTGACAACCTCATCTAATATTAGAAGGTATTCCCCAATATTTTCTTCTTCTATCATTTTAAGGCTCTCAAACTGCCCCTTATATGTATGAAGCTTGGATTCTTTGACTTTAGACGCTCCTTCATAGATAATTTTTAACTTAGCCCAGGCTTGTTTGGTAGTCTTGCATCACATAACTTTTGTAAATACAAAGTTTTTCAACCCACTCAGGATTGAATTCATGGATTTGGAATTACCTTCATATTGGCCTAGCTCCTATGGGTCTATAGGTTCTTGGTCCTCTATTTTATACTCTTTCTCAGTTGCTTCCAAAACCTTCCATCCAAGGGACATTAGATGGCACTTCATTCTCACACTTCAGTATGCATAATTTTCTCCTGTGAATAATGGAGGTATGGTGGTGGCTAAACCTTTGTGTTGATCCATAGTTGTTTTTAAATAGGATCTACCTTCCAGTGGTTAAACTGTAGTGAAGGAACCCGCTCTAATACCAATTGTTGGATTATTCCACAATACTAAGAGGGGGGGGGGGTGAATCAGTATTGTTTTTTTCCTTTTTAAATAACAAAACACACAATGAATCAAATAGGTTAAGACAAAAATTTTATCGTGGAAACCTTAAAGATAAAAGCACCAATTCAAACTCATTAAAAAGATGAATCTACAAAATTGCTTTATCTGCTGCTACATAAAGGATGCAACAACACCCTGGGTTTCTGCCTGCTACAACACATAAGGATGCTACAACACCCCGGGTTTCTTCCTGCTACAACAGACAAAGATTCTACAAAACCCTGGGTTTCTGCCTCCTACAACAGATAAGGATGATACAACACCCTTTGCAGACTTGTAGCCTGCCCTAGCGCCACCCTGCTACCATGGACTGATTTTTATCAGTTTGTTATTCACTCCTTGGACTCTGTCATTCGCAATCACAGAGAGGAGTTATTTCCTTCAATTATTATATCGATAAATACCTTCATGCTTCCTGCAAACACATTTCTTTATCAAGTTAATTTATCCAATTTTATGTTTTCTACAATTAGATTTATTTCCATACAATATCTTGTTTTCATAACTTAGATTCAATTTCGGTTGTAGAATAGGTTAGCAATACTCTGCCCCTGCATATATTTTGTATGTACCTCACAAGTTTACGCTCTCTCTGGGTTGACAATTAAATCATTGGATATCTATTATAATTTGTTTAATATTTGCACCAACAAACCACATAAAAATATCGGTGTGTTGATCTACATTTTTTTTGTATCAATGGTTTCTTAGAGTGTTTGGCCTATGTGGAAATATCCTATTTAGTCAAACATGGTATTAGAGCACTTAGGAAGACATGCTCCCATTGCTGATCAAAATCTTGAACTAGTGTAAATATATGTATTAAATTATTTATGTATTTTTATATTTTTGTGTATTTCTAGATGAGATAGTTGTTCCATTGCACCTATAGCATTGATTTCAGTTTGAAACATTTTTTGTTTCACTAGAAAAGGTTTTTGTTTGCCCAGTATATGACCATTTTACCATATTTAGAGTTTGATTTCAAATTTTTGTTTTTTGTTTGTGTCTGGCATTGTAAAAGTGGCTTGCAACACAAAAAAATGATACTTGAGAAATCACACTCTCAACAACAACAAAAATAACAACACTGGTAACAAGAACAACAACAACAATAGTAGTAGAAATGACAACAACAACAACAAAAACAATAACCTCATATATTTTGTTTATTTCACTTGGTTGAAAGTTAATTTACTAAGAGGTCATCAATAGTATATTTGAACCGAAAATCCAATGGACCATTTATCTAAAATCTGACCACAATGGGTCTAAAATCTGACAAAGCTATTTTTTTAAACATCAGTGTAACTACGTCGGATATCCGACTACAAAACCATTTGTAGAATTTTGACAGAGGCACATAAAAGTATCTACGCCTTTTATTTGCCAATATATTTGACTAATAGTCGAATATACAACATATAGGGCATAGAATATTCAAGAAGATTGCATTGAAAATACAACACAGTGGATGCTTAAGTCAACATCAAGTTTCATTTACAGGGATCAAATATCTGACTAAATATGTCATCAGAGGTTTGGAAACATTGTTGAAGGTATCCTGATATGAGTATCAAATCCGATGAGAATGGGTCAAATATACGATGAGGCTTTTTCATTGGAGGTATTCTTATTGGCTTAGTAAATCCAACGATTAGTATTGGTTTAAAAAAAAAACATAAAACTGTCTAGTTTAATTTTACCTTGATGGTAGTATTGGAAAAGAGTTGGATGGCTGTGATGTCAAGTTTCTTTTAAAGAATCATTTAAAATGTTTCAAAAGTATATGATGGAAATACATTCAGCCAGTTTAAATATTGATGAACAAAGTTAAAATGTATCATTGGGCCTATTTGAAAGATTTCTAGTAAGATTTTTTAAAAATTCGAATAATCACCCTTGATCAGTAACTGGATATGAATCTCTATATTATTGGTTAATAAGGTAAAAAGTGTACATATTATGGGCTCGAATCCATAACTTATATGTCTTTGTCATGAATAATGGCTTCTTATTAAATATTGAATTTAATGGATTTTCTCTTTGAAATGAAATGTAATGTCTTGGAACTTGACCAATTGGAATAGATTGGAATGCTTCGGATTGATTCCCCAGTATTTGACAATAAAGGTGTTAGGTGCAAAGGGTCATTATATTCACTTAATCTTAGCGAGGTTGAAGGATGTGACATCCTTATTTTTAGCTTGATTTTATATTTTATATTTACATGATATGCTTATTAAAAAATGAACCAATGATGAAAAAGAGAAAATTCTTTTGATTGAACTTCGCTCCAAGATTATTATTTTTTTCGCTCCAAGATAATTTTTGAATTCCCTTGGCCTGGTTTAGCTGTTGGTGGTCTCTGGACCCATTCCAGATCCAATCGAATAGCCTGCTAGTGACTTTTGTATCTTGAAGACGGTTTTCCTGCTGGTGGCAATTTATTTGCAGCTCGATTCGTGGGAATTTTATGGCTGTTCCCATTCTCTGACAGAAGGATTGGTTAGTGGCTCTTGGATTGGTTCTTCTCTTGAGCTGGATTGGTTTTCTTTTGGGATTGAATCATCAAGGAGTGATCTCCATCTAGACTACTTGCTATTCACCTCCAAGATCTTTGTTCTGTTGATTGTGGAGACTGGTCTCCTTCCTAACCCATGCGTGGGTTGATTGGCGAGCAAGGTTCTCATCTTGGTGTTATGAGTTATGAAGAGGGGCTTGTTCTCTATATTTTCTTCCTTGGATTCAAGTCCCCACTGGATTATTCCTCGATCTCCTTGTTTTCATAGTTTTTGTGGCTTCCATCTCTAGCTATCTGCCTCTGTGGGTTGGCTACTGAGAATCCTGTATTCGATGCAGTGTGGCTTATTCTATGTGATTTTCCTTCCAAGGTTGATATTCTTTTGGAGCCTCTTGATCTGCTGTGTCCTTTATGTGGGGTTTTTGAGGTCTTCTTGAAATTTCCCGAGCTCTTTTGGCGGTGCAGATGGATCCTCCCCTTCCTCTTCCTCTAGATCTAGTGGCTTTTAAGAAATTGATAGCTACTAGTGGAAAAAGGATGGGGGGCCTTGCTAAAAAGTTTGTGAAGAAAGTGGATATCTCGTTAGTTGAATTACTTGTTAACTGGACTTGCCGGTTAGCCTTACATATTGCAAAACGAGGGTTGATCGAAAAATTCACTGGACTCTAGCCTTATCGAAAGACCATTGATGCTTGGGTGTAGAGAAACTGATGTCCCTTAGTTGCTGAGGGTATCCGAAACCATTTTGTCGGTCGTGGCTATTATGTCTTTGTCTTTGACTCTCCTGAGGACTGTGATATTATCTTTCGAAATGGTCCATACTTCATGGGCCCTCAGGGGATCTACTTGAACAAGTGGACCCCTGCTTTTGATCCCTCTCAAGATGTTTCGTCTGTGGTCCTGGTTTGGGTTAGGCTCCCTCACCTTCCCTTACACTGTTGGAACTTAGATTCCCTTGAAGCAATTGGGAACACGCTTGGTAAATACATTGATAAGGTTGACCAGAAAGACCGGTTTTCTTGTGCAAGGATTTGTGTAGAGGTTGATTTGGAGATTGGCCTGCTTGCGGTAATCAATTTAACTGTCGCTAAGTGGTCACATATCCAGGAATTGGATTATGAATAAATTCCATTTAAATGTAGATTCTTCCATGGTTACGACCATTTTGCTCGCACCTGCAAGAAAAAGTCTGATGATGAAATTGAACAAGTGAAAGATACCCAGTGGACCCAAGTTCAGAAAGCAGGAACCTCTGAGGGACCTAGAAAGAAGGGTAAAGAAAAATCTAACACTGTTATACCAAAATCCTGTCACCATCATGCGATAAGACATTTGACATACCTACTTTCCTTGAATCGCAGCTTCTGGAGTGGAAACTAAATGGTTTTTCATCAATCTGTCATACAAATTCCCAGCACCATGCATGCCCCTTTATCCAGGAGCGATACCCCTGCTTGCACTACCTTTCATTGGTTGTCCACAAGTGGTGCCACCGTCCATTTCCCTTGGTCCATAGGCGGTTATTACCAGAACCGCTCTATCATAGAAGGAGAAGCGCGATACCCTAGGTAAAAAGGGAACACAGAAGTTTCTCGAGGCTTCTAGATGATAAGCCTTGTGTACTACCTTATCCCTACTATTGTGGGTTGGTTGAGCTCGAGATCCCTCATCGTAGGATCTTAGAGGCCACCTCACCCACTAATTTTCAACCTTCCCTATACATTAAAGCCTTATAAATACAAGATTTTGGCCATGGTTGAGGGAGAGAACATTGAAGGTATTGTTATGCTGTTGGATTGATTCTTGGCCCAAGATCATTTGGAGAGAGCATGGAGAGCTAGAGTCGGAGCTTTTGGGGATGAAGAGCTGGTTTCATGGAGATGCATGTCAACACTAAGGCTTGGTTGTAAAATTCTTCATATTTCTAATGCAGGTTTATTTCTGTCCCACATATGATGTTGTTGTTGTGATTTCCCATATATATGTTGCTAGATTCCTTAGTCACTAGCATAGATTAGTAGATCATATTCTGGTTGCTTTGATTCGTTTCATGTTGCAATTTTTTGTAGGTACATAGGTGAACTATCAAAGCCTTGTATTCCAGATATCTACAGTGTCTAGGGAGAGTTTTCAACCTCTGTCCTCTATTTGTTTTGGATCTGAACCATTTATACCAGTGGAACACCTTGCTGTTCACAGGACGTGAAATATTCCAGCTAACAAATCTGGCGACTCTGCTGGGGTTCTGAAATAGCACCTGACCATCAAGTCGGTTTTCCCTGAGCAAAGTTCCCATTCTATGTCAAGCTCTTAAAAAAATGAAATGGATCTCCTCAAGCATAGTTTATCTTTTGGTTTCAATCTTGCATAAAAATGAAATCATGTTCCAAGCATAGTTACCTTCTGTTTCAAGCTTGTGTAAAAATTGAAACAGATCCCCTTCCCTTGAGTCGAGTCTTCACTTTAGTGTTAGAAATTGAACCTTCTTTTCACCTGCCTGATTCTCATTCTTCCTACCCCCCTGGTGAACATTTTCACATTAGTAACCAGGTTTTTTAGGTTGGGTATGGAAGAAGAATCGTTAGACGAAACGAATCTTGGGGGGCATGTCGAGCCCTTAGCAACCATGTTAGGGGTAAGCTTTGCTAGAAATCATGCCAAGGGAAAGATTCCAACCTATGTATAGCATGTTAATGGGATTTTTCAAGCATAGTTTACCCATTGGTTTCAAGCTTGAATAAAAATGAAACCAATCCCTAAGCATTCTTTCAACTGATCTTCAAGCTCATTAAAAACAGTAAGATGGGGTTGAGGTTACTTTTCATTTTTCGTGCTCTAGTTAAAACATGAAAAGTGGTTTGAGCTTAGTTTATTACTTTTTCGTGCTTTGGATTCAAACATGAAAAAGTTTAATGGATTTCTCTTTAAACTCTTTTCAGGCTCCCTAAATACAAAAAGATCGTCGAGCGATCTTGTCTTCTTCATGCTCGTTAAAGTATTTGAAGAGTCATCCGTCCGATGGTAGGTTATCTATTTTTTGGTTCGGATAGGACTATTTACGAAAAAGGATCACTCCAGCCAGTCATGACTAGAAGAGTTATCTAAGGTATGATTTTATACTTTTTCAGGCCTTAGAGACTAAATCATACAAAAAAGGACCCCTTTGGAGTTTTCTTCTGTATTCGTTTGGATTCTCTATACATGAACGATACCGAGTTTTCTTTCAGTGGACTCATTAAAATTAAACATTGAGAGACCTGTTTTGGGATTGAACCGCTCCTCTCTCAGGTTCATAAAACATATGAGTCTGTACTTTTCTTCTGACAAGCTATATCGAGTGTTTGTTACCCTCTTTTGACTCGTAAAACCGAAAAGAGGCACTCATCAATCATGATGGGGGAAATGGGAAGGGAATCATCTTGCAAATAATGGCAGTTGTTTGTCGTTACCTTTGAACATGGCACTTGTCTGCACAATCATGTTAGTCAAATGGGTATTCAGCTGATCTCTGTGACGATCCACTTTCATGAGTCATGTCAATCCTTTCAGTCTTTCAAAAGAATGCATTGTCCACTGTCACATTGTGTATCTGTCCTATTTAGTCATGCTGCCAAGTATTTTTGTCATGTCACCCAATGTTCAAAGGGGATTTGAAGAAGTCTTACCTTTGCAGTCTACACAGTTTTTGTGTCAGTATCTTTGAGTCAGTCATATGGTTACTACATGCACATCATTCCAGAACTATGTTCCAAGTTTCATGTCATCGATGTGGGACTCATCATGACCCTCCTTCGACGAGACTATCCCTATTGACATCAGCTCATCATCCAGGAAATAGTCTTAGAAACAATGTTTAGTACCTTAAGATATATATGCCTTAATGACAGATTCTCTCGCTCTTGACATAGGTTCACATCATTGAACTTTGATCGATAAAATCGACTAGGTGTTCGACATCAGGACATCTATTTGCACTCAGTATATTGTACTAGGGTACCTTGGGAATCAATGGTGATATCCCTTGTACTTGTTAACGGTTCACATCATTGGCCGGTAATAAAGTAGTTTCTACCATGTCCGACTTCAGATCATTGTAATCACATGGATAGAATCGTACTTTGTGGAAGACGAGACGAAGACCCTAGGTATTTGTTTAAAAGCACTTATTGCTTTTTCCTAGGTTGCGATGAAGTTTTGTATATCTAGCATGGATCCACATTTGTATGGTCATGGATATGCTCAAATTTGCATCTGTATGACATAGATCTACGTTGTATGTCTGGTAGCTATGTGCAAGTTTGAGTCCTCTATCACATGGATCTATGTTGTATTCTAGTATCCATGCTTGTTTATTCCACTCGTGGATATGCCTTGTATTGGTCTGCAACTATGAGTTTGGTTACTTGTGTCTATGAGTCAACATAGTGATGTACTACAGATGCCTACTTGACTGCATACTTCGATCGAGTTGACATTTCATCTCCTGTCGACGACTTGTTCTCAAATCTCTCGTTTATCATATCACTCTAAGACTCATGCTTTGGGGGGCATCTTGTTATACCAAAATCTTGTCACCATCATGTGATAAGACATTTGACATACCTACTTGCCCTGAATCCCAGCTTCTGGAGTGGAAACTAAATGGTTTTTCATCAATCTGTCATACAAATTCCCAGCACCGTGCATGCCTCTTTATCCAAGAGAGGTACCCCTACTCACACCGCCTTTCATCGGTTGTCCACAAGCGGTGCCACCGCCCATTGTCCTTGGTCCATAGGCGGTTATTACCAGAACCACTCTGTCATAGAAGGAGAAGCGCAGTACCCTGGGTAAAAAGGGAAAAAGAGAAGTTTCTCGAGGCTTCTAGATGATAAGCCTCATGTACTTCCTTACCCCTACTGCTGTGGGCTGGTTGAGCTCGATATCCCTCATCCTAGGATATTAGAGGCCACCTCACCCATTAATTTCTAAACCATATCTATCCATTAAAGCCTTATAAATACAAGCTTTTGGCCATGGTTGAGGGAGAGAACATTGAAGGTATTGTTATGCTGTTGGATTGATTCTTGGCCCAAGATCATTTGGAGAGAGCATAGAGAGCTAGAGTCGGAGCTTTTGGGGATGAAGAGCTGGTTTCATGGAGATGCATGTCAACACTAAGGCTTGGTTGTAAACTTCTTTATATTTCTATTGCAAGTTGATTTATGTCCCACATATGATGTTGTTGTTGTGATTTTGCATATATATGTTGCTAGATTCCTTAGTCACTAGCATAGATTAGTAGATCATATTTTGGTTGCTTTGATTCGTTTCATGTTGATATTTTTTGCAGGTACACAGGTGAATTGTCAAAGCCTTGTATTCCATATATCTACAGCATTTAGGGAGAGTCTTCAACCTCTGTCCTCTATTTGTTCTTGATCTAAACCATTCAAACTAGTGGAACACCTTGTTGTCTGCTGGAGGTGAAATATTCCAGCTAATAGGCACTGGAGACTCTATTATTGGAAAAAATCCTCCTCAGGCTATTGATACCTCCAATGGACATTCTAATCAGTTTGTTGTTCTCAGTTCTTCCGAAGATATCTTGAAGAAGGAGAATTACAACAAATTGATGGGGTCGTGATGGAAACTAAAGGTATAGTAACCCTAGATCAAGCAGGTCCTCCTTTTTTGAACCCTCCAGGGGTTGGAGATCCTATCCCTGTCCCTGTTATGGATAGCTCTCCTCCTTCTTATGTTGACATTGCTCGTAAAAAATTGACTGTCACCTCTGGTTCTTTGGATGAAGAATCTATTGAGTTCTCCAAAAATACCGGCAGAAAGACTAAGAAGGAAATCCGTGAAGAAGAGGTCAAGAGACTTAAGATACAAGGAAGTCAGTCCACCATCGAAATGTCTTATGGGAGGAGTAAGTGAACCATGCCTCCAAAGGAAGTAGTAACTCCCTCTAATCTAGGTAAGTAATGGATTTCGTCTCTTGGAACTGCAGGGGATTGGGGAACCCATCCAAAGCACAAGCAGTTAAAGGTTTATTGAAAATGGTCCCTTCAAAAATTCTCTTGCTCCAAGAGACCAAAATTGAGGAGGAATCTCTTCTTCTCCTTATCAAAAAAAAATGGAGATCCACCTCGGGAAAAGCATTCAGTGCTAGAGGCACCTGTGGAGACTAGCCACTTTATGGAGTGCTGATAATTTTCAATTATTAAATTTTTATACCACTCAACACTAGATATTCATAGAGCTCTTTCACTCTGCTAGTAAGATCTTTGTATCTCTCTTTAACATTTACATGCCAGTTAATTACGTTGAAAAACAAGTTTGTTGGAGGACGCTATCAGAGTTCCTTGAGTCCTTATCTCCTATTAAAATAATATTAGTAGGTGATTTAAATATCTCATTAGTACCAAATGTAAAAAAAGGTGGCCTGAGAGGCAAGGATTTTATGCACAATTCAATTGAGGAATTGATCCAAGATCGGAGTTTGATCAATTTGAAACCTAAGTAGGGTTGTTTTACATGGTCAAATAATAAGGTGGGCGTTGCATGCATTTCATCCAGACTCGACCAATTCCTTGTTCACAGTTCTTTGATTGATGAAAAAAAAATATTCTAAACAAAATTTTTACCCAATTTATCATCAGATCACCATCCAATCTCTCTGCTATTTGAAAAGGAAGATGAATTAGGGCCAACTCGTTCAGGTTCATCCTCCTCTAGTTAGATAGAAATGGGTTTATGGATGTTATTTCCCAGACATGGTCCCAATATGTAGCTGGCTCTCCCAGTTTTGTCTGGGAATAGAAATTGAAGAATACCAAACATGTGCTTAAGCTTTGGGCCAAAACTCCTCTCCCCATCCCAATGTCTAGCAGGATAGACAAAGTGTCAAAACTAGAAACTCTTCAATTTGATATGAAAGATAAACACATTTCCTCTTCTCTTTTAGCTCTGGAGAAATTAGCCCAGTCCAACGCCTCTCAATATTTTAGACATGAAGAAGAAAACCTCAGGCTAAAGTCTCGCTTCCTTTGGATGAAGTCAGGTGATCGGAACAATGCCTATTTTCATCGCCAATGTAGGATTCACCTCTCCAAGAATCATATCTCAGAAATATCCACTAGATATGGGGCTATTATAATAGGTCAGGGGCATTTAAAATAGTTTGCTCACAAGCACTTTCAGCTCCTTTTTCAGGATGATGGTCATACAGATGAGGAAGTTTCTTCTGAATACTTGGAGAACATTCCTTCTCTTCTAACTGCAGAGGAAAATTGTGTTCTTATGAAACCCTTTTCTGAGTTGGAAATTGTTAACCACTTATACTATGAAACGAGAACTATATACTATGAACGAGAACTCTACCCATAAAAACGATGATTTTTGCAAAAAAAACACCAAAAACACCCCCCAAATAGAAAAGTGTTGATACCAGTATACACGTTTTTTTTTAGGGTAAAAAATAGAGCCATGGACTAAACATCCCATATTGTTGTTGAACAAAACTTTAAAATCAACCTTAAATTGGAAAAAAAGAAAAATTCTTGAAGAGATAAATTACAACTTTCTGGAAAATTGCATATTAAAGAAAAAACAAATTTCTCTAATAATTTCACCATTATAACCATATAGAAACAAAGAAATTATGATGTGATTCATAATGAGATAATATATTAGACCATACAAGAACAAATGGTTCATATAAATATTCAAAAACTCCTCTAGAGTTTCAATTACAAAAATCATACTAGTAAAAAGCATCTAACTGCCTCTTCAAATTCATCCATGGATTATGACACCCCATCATCAAAAACTCCTGTAGAGTTTCAATTAAAAAAATCATACTAATAAAAAGCATCTACACTGCTTCTTAAAATTCATCCATGGATTCTGACACCCCATCAGAATCTACATTTTCTGCAGATGAAGGACTTGATGAAGATGTAGATGACCCATACTCTTCTCTAATATCAATGGGCGCACCATCTGAGTCTACATCTATGCCCATCATTTCAGATGTCATATTCCTTCGGGATCTACGGCTTGGTTTAACAGACTCCCATCTTGCAACTTCTGGATGTGGCAACAACCTCTTGATAATCTCTATAGTCTTGGAGCAGAGAGTGTCTTTCTTTGTCAACTTGAAATCATAAACAAGTATATCAACTTCCTCTAATTTCAAGATGTCAATGCGGCGGCGATTTATTTTTTGACCCTTTCTGTTTCTCTTTCTGCAAACCTTTTTCTCAACCACCATCTCTGCCTTGTACACAACAAAACATTTGACCAAATAACCCAAGTCATGTAAGTGGTCCGAGCACTAACAACACTTCCAACAAAGAATGATGATCAATATAATTGGATGGTAATGCAAGTTGTTGTATCTTGCGAAAAACTTACCTATAAAAATCAAACGTTTTCTATAACATAATGAACATAGTGTCTCAATTGAAAGACAATGGGTTACCAATAATTGTAACAATTACATATATTTGACATTATGATTATTGTTGACATTTATGATGTCGCATTTTGTATGACAAATAACTTATGATTCATATATAATCAAATAAAGTTTTAGTCCTATTGCATTGTTCAATTCTATTGTGAAATGTTACATCATTTGTTAGATATAGATGATTAAATATTTTAATGAAGAGATGTGAAATATATAATGAAGAGATGTGAAATATATATAATAAATTAATCCAAACATTTTATTCAAATGCAATAATCAAAATTCAATTTTTATTTCAACTTCAATTAATATATGAATACTATTATAAGCAATAATATAAGTTTTAATGAATACTATATATTGATATATAATTGCATTGTCATAGGTCACTGTTTGGAAAAGAGAAATTACATTTCGATGCTTTTAATCATACAATAAGCATTGGTGCTTTAAACATAGTAATGCATTGATTCTTCCCATAAAATAACTAATCGTTCCTTGCAAATAAAACGTGAAACATAGACAAATGTCTTGTTACAATCAATGTTTTTTTTATTTCAAATACACTCGTGCATTATTAAAGCACAGCGGTGTGCTTATAGAATTATATGGAAATGGTGCTTAAAATGACAGTAGTCAATGTCTACATCCTCCCTTTCGGTGTGTGTCACATATTGTTAGAACTTGTTCTTTCCTATAGATAAGAGGCACTAGTGAAATGTATATAAAGCACCAAGTGAAGTGACTTATAAAGTACTAATGCATTTTATATTGTAATTCTCAGGTTCTTTTATAAAGTACTGGTGCGGTATTAGCTGCAAAACACTAGTGCTTGTAATGTGGTAAACGTCGATGTTATATTTACTTCTTTGTGCACCAGTTTATGTTATTTTATAAAAAACCAGTGATAAATATGTTGGTTTTGGCACTAGATTTTGGTTTGTCTCACTACGTCGGTGCTTGTTGTTCATGTGACAGAATCGGTGCATTTACCTATAAACGTACTGGTGCATTTGTTAAAAAAAACCCATAACATTGAAAACCTATGTTAAAGAATCCATTACTAGAAATCACTGAATTTTTTTAGTTTTAATAAAATTCCATAAAAACCTATGTTAAAGAATCCATTACTAGAAATGGAAGTTGTAGCATACTTTTTCTTAGAATTTTGGTAAATCTTGTGACACTAAAAATCTCTACTATAACATCCACTAAAAATCATTTTCCTTGTAGTGTTCCCTAAAGAAAATGGACTGTTTTTTGTTATAGATTACCCTTCGAGTTGTTAACTATTATTTTGTCGAAACATAAATAACCCTTTACAAGATAAAAAAAAATTCATCTCTTACTATTTTTGGTAAGTGAGGGGCGACCTCCATAGATCAACCCAAGTGTTATATGTTTTTTTTTAAGCAAGGATGGATATTTACTTGAAGAGACGGAATTCGATACTTTGTATGTATACAATTATCTTATTCAAATTCTGTCAATAATGATAGATTTCCATACTGAAACTCTTGTGTAGAGGGTCGAACTTAATCCTTATTTTGTTAAGAATCAAACTTCAAACAAGTTTTTATTATACCTTTGCACAATAGGAAAGGTAAGGTCATTCCATATCTATGCTAGAATTGTAATCCTTTGATTTGATTATGTTTCCTTTATTGGTTTCTATAAGCCTTTGATGTGAAAGACAAGACTGCTCAGATTTTTTTCGCAAATGTAGAGATGGTAAACAAAATTATGATTAATATGAATATAAACAGCGTTTGTTGATTACTTAATAAAAATATCGTTAATTATACTTAAAGATATCGTATTTACAAAGCCGTTATGTTTCATACTAGTTTTCGATTTAGAAAAGCTAAGCATTCACATTATGCTCGTGGATTGTGCTCATTATGTTCAGTAGGACATTATGCTCAATCGTGGATAATGGATTGGAAAAGGAACGATGCTTATTGGCCAGACACCAAGTGTTAGTAGGCCCTTGATGCCCGGCATCGAGGGCCGCCCTTTGGCGCCCAAGCGACAGACAATTCGGCTGCTGGAAAGAGACCATATGCCAAAGTCTGCAAATGGGCATGAGTTCGTCCACTCGTGAACTGAAATCGCTACTTGATTTTGTGAAAGAACACAGCGATCAACCTACCCCCGATTGCATATCATAAAATAAATAAAAAATCGATCTCTACCGAGTAGGCACGCTGGATATCCCACGTTCTGACCAACAAAGTCAATGTTGGCTCGGCTGTTAGAGAAGAGAAACGTTGAAGGTTTGTGCGCAAAGGTATGCCTAAGTATGAGAGATCCCAATCTTCCATCTGACTCGACGTTAAGGTGGAACTCAGGCCTGGGGGTAACACTACGATTTCTCAAAGAGCCATGTCTAAGACTCAATCGTATCAACCAGACAGGCACAAAATTTGAAATGAACTCCATGTGATAGACTGTTGATTTAAGTGGATGAATGGTGATCGATGGCCATCCAAATAAGCAGTAAATTGAGCCACAACTACCTCTTCATTTATATTTAGAAAAGAAACCGTTGTCAACTGCTTTGCGTAACAAATCACTTCTCTTCACTCAGTTTGTTGCCAACGCCAATGGATATGTGGGTCCCCAGTATTTGTGATGATTGCCGTAGCTGGTTGCTCAGGTGCGAACCCTGCAATCGAATGCCAAAACAAACATCCAATATTCACAGTACTTTGTTGTATTTAGGCCACGCTTCTGGACGAGATTTATAATGTGAATAAATAAGAATATATGATGATGAGATTTGACAGAAGTTTTTATTTGGGAATAGACACTATGTGGCTCGACGATCTACAGCTCAAATGCTGTGTTTTCATGACTTGAATTCAATGCCAGGATGAATGAAATCTACTGCTCGAATGCTACGTCTTCATGATTTGATTTCAACGTCAGAATGAATGAGATCTAAATCTCTAATGCTGTGTCTTCACGATTTGAAATTAAATGCCAGAATGAATGAGATCTACAGCTCAATGCATTTCGAAAATATTCAATACTCAAACCCTAAACTTCACCGATTGAAAGGTTGAGTAAGACATTGCAACTATAGGTTAAGTTACCAAGATTTCGAATGGATTTGAAACATTTTAATATAGAAAACAGATATCGCCCAACAGAATTTCGTCGAGTCTATCATAATGGCTTTTACATTTGAAGTAGTACAATTGAAATGTTACAGAGAATTTATCGCTGAACGAAGTAGGGGAAACACAAATTTCATTATGATCAAACGCAAGTTAGAAGAGTAGTCAACTGAACGATTTCTTGTCTTGTCTCCGCCACTTGGGTGCCAAAGGGCGGCCCTCACGACGGCCCTCGATGCCCGGCATCGAGGGAGGCCGTGAGGGCCGCCCTTTGGCGCCCAAGCGGGCGGAGGTCCTGACGTCAAGAATCTGCCAGAAGACATGACTATTACACCTTGGAGAACAATGCAAGGTGTGAAGGATGAAACATTAATAGCTACAATACTATC